>WSTH01001552.1:0-11931 GCA_019616345.1 Ceratobasidium sp. 395
GTGGCTGCTCTGTTGCCTGTGCAGACGCCGATGCCGGACGGGGTTGAGCTCAAGATGACCAAGTTTGGGAGGTGTCACGACGTACGTTTTTTTAATCTTGATTTATTTTCGTCTCTCCTCTGCCCCTCTTCCCTCGGCCTCCGTGTTGTCTTCATCTCAACCAAATGCTGACGGCCCTACTCACAGTTTGACGGCAAAGACGTATCGAGCGCCACGTTTGGGCGGGAGAAGATGTGGCCCCTACTCGGAGAGATACTACGCGCGGGCGAGTATGTGTTTCCCGAGATGGTTCATCTGCGTGGAGGGATGCAGGCGTGTGCGACGAGTGCGGTGGGGATGATGAGTCGTGCAGAGAATGTCGGGAAGCGGTTGGTATTTGATGTTCCTGGGAATTAGAGGGCGGGGCGTTAGCTGTGGTTTAGAAGGGAGATGAGAGTAGAAAAGGGCGAGGGAAGAGAGGAGAGGGTAACTCACCCATATGCCTATCGGATCCAACTCAATACCCATGCCAATCGAGTCTAGCTCACCACAATGTAGAGGTATCATTTCTTATGACCATGTTCTCTCTCTCTCTGTCATTCGTGTTTTGTTCCTAATCATGTTGTCAAGCTGCTTTTGGCGGATATTAGGGCTTTGTTGCATTTTCGATTGTGGATGCTGTGTTGTCTGTATTTTAATGTAGTTTGTTGTAGAAATAAGAGTTTTATGAATAGCGCATATAGCTAGGGTCGGAGAGGTGTAAGGAGATGGGGTTGTAGAGATTGAGTAGTCGGAGGGACGTAAGGAAGATTGGGCTAGGAGGAGCGAGGGTATGATGGAAGACAAGATAGCTAGGAAAACTTGGCCACGGCTGCCCGGCGAGCCATCCTGGCCTGCACACGGCGAAGTTCAAATATGCCCGAATCGGGCGTCCCTATATATTGCGTTACCGTTACATCCCGTGGGCTAAGATCAAGGCGCTTAGTGGTGGCCGAGATTTTTGTTTCCGATCTTGACCCACCTTTTATACTTGTTCATAGCACTCATGCCGCCGTCCAATACAAAAGCCTTGCCGGCTCCTTCGAAAACTGTTCAGTTGGCGTCAAAGGAGCAGACACTGTTTAAAGAGCTGCTTGTGAGTTTTATTTAAGAGTGGAAGGACATAAAGGAGAGGTATTGACTGGGTAAGGGCAGAGTTTATATGAGACTAGGCAGTATAAGAAGGCTATCAAGACGGCGGACACGATTTTGAAAAAGGCGCCTACGCATGGAGGTACTACTCTCTCTCGCTGCGTCTTTCTGGTATTGAAGACTAATGGGATTTTGTTCGTCGAGCAGAAACGATGTGTATGAAAGGTCTCGTCTTTACGAATATGGCAGGCAAACGAGAGGAAGGGGTCGAACTGGTGCGAAAGGGCCTCGCCTTGGGACTCGAGTCGCATATCTGTTGGCATGTGTATGGGTTGGTTCTCAAGTCGGACAAGAACTATGCGCAGGCGCTGGGTGCGTATAATCGGGCGCTCAAGTATGATGTTGTAAGTTTCTCCCCCCCCCTTCTTTCCATGTTTGTAGAGAGAATGTGTGGACTGACGCGGGTGCGGGCGCGGATATGGCGATAGGATAATGTGAATATCCTACGAGACGCGGCGCAGTTACAGATGCAGCTGAGGTACTACGACCAGCTTGTTCAAACGCGACATACGCTACTCGAACTTCGCCCGACGATGCGCCAGAGCTGGGTTGCGTTGGCTGTGGCGTACCAGATTAGTGGAGACCTTGCGAACGCCGATAAGGTGTTGGGAAGTTTCAAGACGATGCTCAAGGTAGCAGTCTCTAATCTCTTCAAGTTGAACTTGGGGACCCGTCTAATGTTTGGCAACTGGTATAGAACGTCCCGGATTACGACATTGAGCACTCTGAGCTGCTGCTGTACCATCTGAAGATCAAGGAAGGGCTAGGCGAGTTCGAGGAAGTCCTCGCGGCGTTGGACGTGTATGCAAAGCAGCGACAAATTTTGGACCGGACTGCGATTGTGGAGTTTCGAGGTGAGTTTCGGGTACTTGCAAGATTTTGGTGCAGGCTTCTTAGCTTGGGTAGCTCGAAACCTTAGCAAAGCGAATAGGAAAGCAGAGGCGGCGCACGAGTGGACGACGCTAATTGAGCAGAACTATGAGTCGTATGCATACTATCGAGGGTTACTTGCTACTCAGGACATCGATCTAGGTGAGCATATGCGGTTAGATTTAACAGGGTCGGGTACTGATTGTATGTGAGAAAGACAACTTGACACCCGAGTCTCGTCCTGCCGCATTAACCGCTCTCAGGAAACTGGTCTCTCAATATCCGGCCGCGACTGCGCCCAAACGGCTGTCATTAGATGTGGCGCAGGGTGAAGAATTCAAGCCGCTTGTGGAGTCGTACTTGTGGAAGGGGCTCACGCGTGGAATCCCGTCGTTGTTTGTGGATATCAAAGCTTTGTACAAGGATGATGAGAAACGACGGGTTGTGGAGGAGATCATGGAGGGATTCTTGAGCAAGCTCAAGCTGGAAGAACAGCACCAGGAGTCAAACCCCAGTAAGTTGGCTCGTGAGCGTCGCAGAAACGACTGAGCTCATTTTGCGGTGCTTAGCTACAAACGGGACCAATGGTGACGCCACACCCGAGCCTCCAACGACCTATTTATGGGCACTGTACTACCTCGGCCAACACTATTCTTACTGCGGCGACCAACCGAAAGCGCTTGGGCTCCTAGACACCGCAATCGAACATACTCCGACGTTGCCAGAGCTGTATTTGACTCGCGGACGTGCGCTGAAACGAGCAGGAGATTATGTCGGGGCGTATGCGGCTGTTGAAGCTGCGCGTGCGCTTGATGGGCAGGACCGATGGCTGAATGGGAAGAGTGCCAAGTATGCGTTGAGGGCTGGCAGGTTGGAGGATGCGCAGACGTTGCTTGGGATGTTTACTAGGGTGAGTGTATGTGAGTATATTTCTTGTTTTGCGCTTATGTCGGAAGTAGAAAGATGCGATTAGTCCGGCGGTAGATTTGCAAGAAATGCAATCACTGGTATTTTTAATCCAGGAGGGCGAGGCATTTAGGCGGGCGGGAAAGCTGCCGATGGCCTTGAAGAGGTTCAATTCCATTGCTCAAGTGAGTTTTTGAGTGTTGCCGTGCTGGAAGGAGGTTAACTGTGAGGTGGAAGATATACGACGATATATGGGACGATCAGTTTGATTTCCATTCTTATTGCATACGAAGATATACCCTCAGCACTTATTCGGAGTGTGTATAACTTGTTTGAGATACTTGGTGGGATGTTGACAATTGGACTTAGCACTATTGATTGGGAGGATCGACTAAAAGGACACCCCGCATATAGGAAGGCAGCCGTAGAAGCGGTCAAGGTAGGTATACGTTGTCTTGAAACACATGTCACTGACTAGCTTATTAGATTTATATCCGATTACACGAAGAACCCGACCTCGTTGCTGCTTGTACACCGAGTAAGTACCCTGCTTTACGGGTGTTATTTGCTCCCTTAATTACGCTCATGTGGATAGAGCTTTCGGCGGAGGAGAAAAAGGCCAAGGCGAAAGCAACCAAAGCAGCGTCTAAAGAGTCCAAAAAACGTACGTGTTACGACAGCTCATTGTACCTGCGAAACTCAACCGACTTTACAGCGGCGCCTAATGCAAAAGAAGAGGAGATCCAACCGCCAAAAGATGAGGATCCCGATGGGCTAAAAGCGTTTGGCCAACCAAAGCCGCTCGATCAGGCTCTAAAATTGCTTCGACCACTGGAAACTTTGGATGTGAAAGACGTTGACGTTTGGTTAGCTGTGTATGATGTTGCGATAAGGCGCCGTAAGTGTTTTTTGACTGCCATTGCCAACACACTTGTAACCCCGTCACATGCAGAAAAGTACCTACAAGCCTTGAAGGCGTTAAATAGAGTGAAAAGTATTTCGCCTGACCATCACGAATTGCACTGGCGTGTAATTGATTTCAGGTTGCAAAGTAAGTCATTGCCTGTGCTCCCATATAACGAAGCTAAGGCAATGATCGTAGCTTCCAGCGAGAGCATCGCATCTTCTTTAGACGCTTCAATAAAATCCGTTCTAGAATCATCCTTACCCAGTCTTATTCCACTGCAACAATCCCCCGAGGCATTCAATACCGAATATCTGCAACGTCATACCAACCCTCGAGCAAAGATTGGGGGCGCACTGTCCATTCTGAAAATACACGGGCAAGATGCCGGACGGGCAGAAGCCGAAGAGCTTGTATTCCAAATGCTCCATCCCGATGCAAATGCGTCGGTTCATGTGCGCATACAACCCCATTTTTTTGATGGTCTCAGCTGACCTTGGGTGTGGTTCTGGCAGGACTGCCTTGATGGTCTTCGAATAGTTCGTGACGTACTCAAATCCGAGCGAGCCGATGAGTTCAGGACGTCGAGCGCTGATTTATTCCGGTTGTCGACTGCGATGAGGACACGGCAGGAGCTGGAGACGCTCAGGAACGAGTTAGCAGGAGCGAATAAAAGAGTAGAGGAGGCAA
This sequence comes from Ceratobasidium sp. 395, assembly GCA_019616345.1. Classification (NCBI taxonomy): domain Eukaryota; kingdom Fungi; phylum Basidiomycota; class Agaricomycetes; order Cantharellales; family Ceratobasidiaceae; genus Ceratobasidium; species Ceratobasidium sp. 395. Next base: position 4,541 of record WSTH01001552.1, read on the forward strand.
AGCCATTGCAAGACCCTGCACAGGAGTAATTGAATTCTGGAGGCAAAAATACCTGCATAGTATGTACACACGCACTGAATCAATGTATTGATAGATTGAATAGCCGGCTATGAGTGAGCTCTGGGCTACCCCATGGCTCTAAGATGACCGAGTGATAGGGGGAGCGCTCGTTCCAGTTTGAAGAGAGCGCCCAGCTGCGTGGCGTACGACGTATTTTTCGCTCGTGGACAATCGGGTTGATGACACGCTTTCACTTCATGAACATCCCGCGCATTCTTCGTCCCCTATACTGGTTTGATGCGACTTGCCGGGAGCCACCTGCTGCATGCGCGCTCCGTTTGGAGTTTCTAGATCGGCCGCTAAGTCCAGCCGACATTTCGACGTGCCGGTGCGTTTGATTGTATGCATCAGGCAGTTCTTTGTTCTCTCGCTGTCATGTCCCGACCAACTTTCAGTTGCTACGAACTTCATTTTTCGTGATGTGTCACCCGCTACAATAAATATCCGAGCTAATCGGTCCTCTTCTTCAACATCTTCACTCCAAGGGAGCTGATTGAACCCGTGATGTAAATACCCGAACTCATCTACATACTCAGCTAAATAGAGTAAAAACTGCGATTTTCATTTTGTTAACTACGACTAGAGAATACAGTGACTTCGCATACGAAGCTCCTTTTCGATTACAGCGAACTCGAACTTAAACCGGTATCGCAGCTTCTTGTACACTCTACAAAGGGAGCGAATTACTTGAATCTTTTACTGATGTTTCAGCACCTGGTGCGCTATTCGATTCTGTTCTTTGTAATATATTACTTGTGTCAATAGGCTTCTATCGGGCTCTCCTTCACACACCAGTCCGTGTAGCCTGATGCCATCTATCTACAAAGATATTTAGCCTTCTCATTCGTGCCTGGTCGGTACTACCATCCCGGAGCCGAGGCTCGGCGCTTAAGCTGATATATCACATGTAAATGCAGCCTCGTGATTCTGCTGCCACCCACCATGTCTGGCAAGTCGCGCCCTGCGGCCCCGCCGCTGCTTGGGCTCCCCAGTAGATACAACTCTGCAGTACTTATCGTCCTTGCCTCGGCACTTTTGTTACGATCGAGGCTGACTCCTGGAGCAATTCCGGCGCTAGCTCGAGGTCCCAAGCTCACTAAAGAGGAACTGGCCGAGGTAGAGCAGCAAGTGTATGTTGACGTGGCCGATGGGAGTGGATCTAAAGAGCTACTGGTGCCGTTTCGAGGGAGGGTTTCTAAGGTAAGTTACACCGGGAACGAAATAACAGCAGAGTTTACACCGTCATAGGTAAAAATAGCGCCAACCCCGGACGCTGTATTCGCGAAAACTGCATCGCGTTTCCCCCCGCTAGCTGCCAACCACAAGCCTTCCGTAAACAAAGCCTTCTTTCGCCAACTCTCGGCGCTTCTTAAAATCGCACTACGGGGTCAACACACTCTACTCGCCCTGCACACTTTCTTCCTCCTGTTACGTACCGCGCTCTCGGTTCTCGTAGCTCGTCTCGATGGACTTATTGCTCGAAATCTTGTATCGGCCGACCTCAAGGGATTTTTGCGAGGGATCGGGCTCTGGCTGCTTCTCGCACTTCCGAGCTCATACACAAATGCGATGCTGCGTCATCTGCAAAACAAGATTGCACTTGGGATGAGGTCACGTCTCTCCCGATACACCCACGATCTCTATTTGAGTGGAGATAATGCAAAGAGATATTATAGACTTGGGCTCCCGGGTCCAGGAAACCTTGACGGGATTGATCAATATATCACAGCAGATATTGCTGGGTTTTGCGAAGCTGCAAGTGCACTATAGTAAGTGTTTTTCTTACGCAAACTGGAAGCTAGGCTTTAACAATTGCGCTACTCTAGCGGAAACTTGACCAAACCAACACTAGATATGTTCATATTTACAGCACAGCTAGCCCGATCTCTCGGCCGTACAGGCACTATATTCCTCTTCATTAACTACTTTGTTACTGCACGGATTCTACGCGCCGTGACACCTGCCTTTGGACGACTCGCAGCTGTGGAGGCTCGTCTTGAAGGAGAGTATCGAATGGGAGTAGGTCGAGTAGGCAGGGAAGCCGAAGAGGTTGCGTAAGTCGTTTACTTCACATTTCGTTTAGCTTGCTATCTGCTAACTTGTCTTTTATCTTGCTCTAGGTTCTACGGTGGTGGGCCTCGCGAACTCCAAATCCTCAAACGCGCATACGAGAGGCTGGCCGGTCACGCGAGCGCTATTGGGAAGATCCGTACTGCTTACGAGTGGACTGAGGATTATGTAGTAAAATACATGTGGAGTGCAGCAGGATACTGCCTGATTGGGTTCCCTGTATTGGCAACAGTGAGTTGTATAGCTCGCGAAGAAGTAATGAAGATGAACTGATTCTGTTTGTATGGTAGCAAACGAGAGATATTGGTGTTGGAGGTGAAGCCGGGAGTGCAGAAACGTTGGGAACTATCGTCGATGATGCAGTTGCAACTCGTACAGAAAGTAGGCAGTTGTGGTTTTGGTTGGTTGACCCGTTGGCTAATGCAATTGGCTTAATCGAAGATTACATCTCATCGCGTCGCCTTCTGATGTCTCTCGCCGATGCCGGAGGCCGGCTTATGTACGCCTATAAGGATCTTCTTCAGCTTGCCGGCCTTACGACTCGGACATATGGCTTAATCGCCGCACTACATGGCGTTAAGGCCCCCGAGGAATCTGGAAATGGAGATGGTGAGCTTGAGTTTATAAACGCACATACGCCCTATCACTCAGTCTATTGGTAGTAATCCTCTTGGAAAGTGTGGATGTTATCGCACCAGGAGAAGTTGGCGACGTGTTAGTGCGAAACCTGAACCTGCGAGTCGAGAGGGGCGAGCATCTGATGATCACTGGCCCGGTGAGCACGACTATGCTTCATGCTAGCTCTAGAATTTACGCATATTTTACGGAATATCTAGAATGGCGTGGGCAAGACCGCAATTGCACGCGTACTTGCTGGACTCTGGGAGGCAAACGGGATTGTCGAGGGGCGAGGGTTGATGGTTATTCCTCAGAGAGCATATATGGTTGTAGGAACTCTGCGAGACCAGTACGTAGCCTTACTATCTTTTATGGCGTACTTCGCATCTGACTGGGAGTCGTGTTCTGTGATGGTAGGATTCTGTACCCCATGACATATGCCGACCATGTAGCTGCGGGTGGCACAGATGCCGAACTCATGGAGATCCTCTCTCACGTGCACTTGGCGTACTTGCCAGAACGCGAAGGCGGGTGGACTACACGTAAGGAGTGGAAGGATGTATTGAGCGGGGGAGAGAGGCAGCGAGTACGTTATTCTTTGTTGTACCTTGAGGTTCCGCTTGAAGTTCACTAACGCGATGCGGATTCAGATGGGTATGGCTAGGCTGTTTTATCACAAGCCGAAGTTCGCCATCCTCGATGGTTCGTTCCTTTTTTGGACGTTGATGAGCGGAGATTGAAATTGTTTTGCTGCAGAATGTACGAGTGCAGTCTCGACCGACGTCGAGGGGCTTATGTACCAGCACGCCAAAGATCTGGGCATCACGCTTATCACTATATCTCATCGGTATGTCCCAGCTTTACTAGCTGTTCGCACCCAACGCTGATACACCGTAGCCCCTCGCTGAACAAATACCACAAGCGACTGCTTACCCTCTGGGGTGACTCGACCGGGTCATGGACATACACTCAAGTCGGGACGGAAGAGGAGCGCATGGAGCTAGACAGGGAGATTGAACAATTAGAGGGACGATTGTCTGAGGTTGCACAGTGGGAGAAGAGGCTCAGGGAGGTTGCTGACGATTTAGGAGTTAGTGTTAAGTTCTAAGTTCGGAAAAGTAGTCCGAAAGCCTGTAGTACCGTGAGCTATACATAGTTTGTATTGTTGATTTTATTTAAACTTAAGGATTCGAGTGCAAGCGCTGAGTGGGCTGTTTCTGTTTGCTTCAAGTCCCCCCGCAGGATCATGTCTCGGCTCTAAAATCGAGTAGTCACGTCAAGTCATCTGAAAGTCTGACACCGGTTTAGTATTAAGACCGCTAACATTTATGACCGTGAATCAAGTTACTTCCGAGTTCGCTATACCATATCAGCCAGTGTGAAGATCTTGCGTCAATAAATCCGTTGACCGAGGAGTCTGATCGAGGCGGATGTGGATTCAGAGTGCTTCTGCAGCAGATATGTACAAAACTAGCCCAGGTAATCAGAATCACGCGGTCAATGACAGAAAAAAATAGATCTAACGCTCACCATTGTTCCCGCGAATGAAAGCATCTCCATATCTGTTCGTCACACGCCCATTAACGTGCTCCTCTGTCTGCTCCAGCGCAATATTCATGTACCCATCGAGACAAGACAGCACGCCTCCAGAGTGGGCGGAGTTAGTGGAACAGTGAGACGAATAGAAGTGTGAACTAAACTCACCACGGTAGTCTACTCCGCTTGTCAAACGAACAACTACGCGCTTTCCGACAACGCCTTTCAGGAAATCGGTTGGCGAACCACCAGAGGTTGCTGGGGGAGGCGGCGGTGGAGTGTAGTCATCGGCGGGTGGCGCAGGCGGAGTATCATCCTTTGATTATAGGATTTTAGATAAAATCAAAACCTCACGACTTGAACAGAGTCTTACCATGTTGTGGTACTGAGATAGAGGGTGTGGTGATGCAAAAGGTTCCGAGGGCGCAACACAGCCACTGAGGTTTTCCTCGGCAATAATTCAGTCACTCTTTTTGACAACCACCGACTTTTGTCTTCTTCGAATGACTAGGGTTTGCGCTGGTATGACTCTGAGAGATAACTTGTGAACATCCTTATATGTTTTCTTTTGGCGCTGCTGCCGCATACGACCTTGAAGACTCCCACCACCTAGCTATACAGCTCGCGACCTAAATAGATACTTGCTCTGCTGCAGACTGGAGAAAATCCCTCCGCGACGATGATCTCGAGTAGCCCTAGAACGGTCTAGAGATCACAATCAAAATAGCTTTTGGCAGGAGCCGAGCATCGTGATCATCTACGCAGATCGCTCTGTCGTTCCAATCAGTTCTACACAACTTAAAAATATTGGCAAACCTACCCATTATGTCTTATGTTACATACTACAGCGCAATAGCACTGTAAACCAGCACGATTCAGACCTCGCCCTCTCCTGCAGGTGTCGTTGATAGTCTCGTGACCTTATCGGTTCTTCAAAGACTCTATCACGGTAACATGTCCAGCTCATCGCCTATCTCAGAAGATACTAGCGAGCTTGTGCGATCGCTAGTCTATGCCCACAGCCAAGGGGATGCTACCCGATATATTGCAAGTGAATATTATACGTCTAATCATTTTCAAGCTTGTATCGCGCTCTATCATGATCAACCTTCATTCCCACCTTGAGTCGTCGCCCCCTGACCATACTGGCGCCTGACACACGAACTTATAGCTGCTTCATGCACCATTCTTATCTATGACCTCGCCATAACCCTAGACCAAGAGGTCGATCACATATGGTCGACCCCTTGGTCCATTGGGCGTGTAATATTTCACGTTAACTGAGTCTGGCCCGTCACGCTTTTAGCGTAGGTAATTTTCGGTTAACCCTTGGCCCTTTCTAACCTCTTCTGCGGGTATTCAGAGTCACGATGCCAGGTATATCTTCACCAATGGACCACCAGTTTGATAGCTCACTTCTTATTTGTAGCGGCATTCATACCCGGTTTCAGTCCAAAGGTGGGGGTAACATGCCAAACCGCTCTATTAAAATAAGTCTTTTCTGACATTACTCTCGTTAGACGTGAGTTAAGTCGCACATTTCCAGAATCTGACTACCAAAAGAGTTGGCCTCACGTTAGATGTAAAAGTATTGTGTACTTATATTCTTATGGCTCCGTCCTTATTTCGGTCAATATTGCAAGTCAGTATCAAATTCGTCCCACTCGCACGATAGCTTATGATAATCTAGCTGTTATAATTATCCGATGTTGGGCACTTTATGATTGTAGGTAAGGGGTGCCCTTCAATATCCTTACGTTCAAATCGATCTACTTACCGAATCAGCAAATGGATCATGAGATTTCTCCTATCCTTACTCTTGAGCGCCACCGTGTCTGCTTCGCTAATTCTTTTCCGGCAAAACAACGTAAGTAAATTCGATGATATGCTTTAGGCGTGATCCTCACCAAGCTTAAGCTGAACCAATACCCATTCAATCCACGTATGTACTTGACGGAGCATCACAGACGTCCATGACTTACTTCCCGACCTGGGCCCTACTCTTCTGTTATTACATGACTAGACCCGGAGTTGTTCCCAGGATGCGCAATAATTTACACACCTGAAGCCTGGCTACCGTACCTCTGTCCAATCGTGTTTGAAACGACTGTTTTTGGAATGATGGTACATAGATCCTGGCTGATCTCGCGAAGATTTGGGAACACACCACTTATTAAACGGCTGATACTTGAGTTCGTCTTCTGTTATTACTACCTTCTGAGGCTAACGTTTCTTCAGCGGAACGCTATACTACGCAGCTGCAATCATGTCAACGGTGTTTTGTTTTGTGTCTGCGACAAACGACCTCCTCCGCGGGCCGGTTGTTTCCGCTGGGTATGGTCTAATTTGTTCTTCCTCTCGTTCCGGGAGACTAAATATGCTACAGTTGCTGCCAAAACTGATCAAAAAAAATGATGTTGGACAAAGAGTGGACTGTCACACCAGATCGTATATGTACATAAATACGCAATATATATCGGTAGATAGCGCTACGTATGGGCTGTCCAACGCATACAAGATCATACAGATTGCTTGAGAACTCGCAGAGATATTGCTTAAACAGTACTGACCTTTTTTTTGATCAGTTTTGTAATGCAACATCCAAGTTTTCAATATACAGCCCGGTACTTCCCAACCAGGCCAGTCAAAGCTAACCCAATAGTATAGCTGGATAGGGTATAGTGAGCCCTATAAACCCAAGATGCAAGGACCTGGCATTTGCTCTGGCTTGAGAGATACACTGAAAATAGTAGTCTGAAAACCTGTTAGTACTCTATCTTCAGCTGTGTCAATTGAAAGACAGCATACACTCTCTAAACTGGTCTATTGTGTACCTTACACACTAGAAATAAGTTCTGAGTACTTTGAGCCTCAAAAACCATGGTGTTTGCATTGTTAATTGGCATATTGGGTGTGCATATAGGGAGCCAGAAAGCAAAATAATGAAGGATTTAAGCTCATACAGAAGCTGTAGCAGAAAACAGGGATAAGGTAAACACAGCTCTGGGATGGAGCATTCTGCATACATAAGACCAAGTGCTGCGGACAATGATAGATGTCTGAAAAAGCTAAATCTTTGGTCGCCTAAAACCCCCTATTAGGAGATT
>WSTH01001553.1:0-11931 GCA_019616345.1 Ceratobasidium sp. 395
AAGCGAGTGAGATAGGTGTAGAGAGCGAGAGGAGCCAAAAGGCCGATCAGAGAATAAAGGATAAGTAGAGTGGGGTGAATCAGGCGAGAAACGAGACGTGGAACTAGGTAGCTTAAATATAGAAAGGCAGCATTCCAATTGAAATCTCCAAAACGGGTGCATAGCGTGTAGTGTTTGGTGCGAAGCATAGTAATAATCATTAAAAGAGGCCTTGAGGGTTCTAGAAGGCGCGGAATGAGAGAAAACCGAGCGGTACGCTCCGGATTGACTGAAACAGGCGACTGAATGCAGCGGATATTCGAGATGAATTGTCATGTGCGGGTGTCTTGCTGATATGTGAAATATCAATATGCGGAAATAGGGGCTCAAGGAGGAAGTCCATGGGATTGGCATCACGTGATGCGCTTTTTTTTGGAATACATTTATTACTCGTCACATCACGTGATGCGCTCCTTGCCAAGTTGAAGTAAGTAATTTATCGAGCAAGCAACGAGCCTAACCAATGCGATGTTGCATGTCTAGTTTGCGGATACGCATAGTAAGTACACGATATTACAGCTAGTACGTAGTGTTTCTCAAAGACATACCACCGGACGCATAATCATCTTACAGTAGCGAAATTTGGAACTTTGTAATCTGCATAAGTAAATCATACGATAACTGCCCATGAAGGTGCTAACACCGAGCATTACTAACGTTGAACATATTATTGGATGATCAGTGCTGAATCATCGCTATTTCCGCACTGGTTGAAACTTCCTGGGGGGCTGAGGTTGATCGCGGAAACAAGAACCGAAGCGGAAGCGTTGAAGTACTGTAGTCATATTCATATGGCATCACGGCCAAACAAGCCTAAATGAAGTTCAGAAAAGCTTGCGACCCGCGACTCATCGCCCCATTTGGGAGAATAGACACATATAGACATCTAGCGTGGAATGGAAATCGTATTTTTGGGTACAACCATATAAATGAGTCGAGTACATTTGTTGTAGATCCGTGCATTTCAAACATTTGATGCTACGATCCATAGAAAAGGTAATCGTTGTAGAAAATGAAGAGGAGCTTGCCGTTTCACAACCCACCTACTTCTAGTGAGACGTGTCCTTTGCACCAGGATACGTCCCAAATACAGAGCCATCGTATTTGGAGAGCTCGGGACACCCCAGGTTTGCGAATTGGGGTGTAATGTATTTAGTGATGAGACCTAGAGCAGCAGTGATGTCACTGAATAGTCCGCTCAAAATGTCGGGGGCATCCATCTGGAACGTTTGGTACCTAATCCAAGATCTCGTTAGAATTAGACATCAGCTAGAGATCAGAAAAAGTACATACGCGAAGCAGGCAATGTTGTTCCCCTGCAAGAGGTTTTGAAGGTTGTATACACCGCCGGTAATGTTCGCAATGTCAACGCCGACAAAGCTGTTTACCTTTCCAGTCTAGATAAAAGTCTTATAATCAAAACTAGTCAAGCAAGATCCAAACAAGCAGCTTGCTTACATTTCCGCCGATCTTTAGGATAGCTGGAACCTTGTTTGCAACTCGCAGGATGTCGAGAACAAATGTAACTATGCCATAATCGTTGCCGATCTGACGACGGTACCAGTTATCAGGAATTCGCTGCGGGTCAAATCACTGGTTAGTTACTAATTCAAAAGGTCACCGTGGAATCCTACCTCGTAGCCTTTGTTGTAGGTGAGGTTACTGCCTGTACCCGAGACAGCAAAGAAGCTCTTCAAGACGTCGCTGGTCAAGACACCGTCGAGGGCTTGCGCTGAATGGTTGGACATGAAGGCAGGAATGAATGTATGCGCAGCCTGAGAGACTAGAAGTCCAGCAAACTGTAGTGACCTTTATTGAGCAAAGTCTATGACAACTAAGTGGGTTGACTCACTTGAGGGTAGAAGAAGCTACAATAAGATAGCATCACAATTAGTGAGCGCATATGGTCAACCACAGTGTTCAGTGGCTTACTGGGGATTACTAGAGAGGGCAAGAATAAGTAAAACGTTATCTTATAGCTCATGTAGACTTTACGTACTTTTGAATCGAAAAGTCGAGCGTCTGCTTGCGGTGCTGGATCAACACATCGAGATTGTAGTTTGAACTCGGCCCCTCTGTTTCTCAGGTGTCAGTACAATCCATCATAGCGTGCAAATGACGCACCTGGCTGAAGGTTGTATAATGCCTTGAAGTTGTCGATTTGCAAGCTACTGGAATCCCCGTTATGAAGGTAGGCATCACCGCGTCCTGGTGACGAGTCCCCTTCGTACTTGTTATGGGACCCACTCAGTCCCTTTGGCGCGGAAAGAAGTGGGGGTAGATAAAGTCCAGGGGGAGATCCGCCTACGCACAGTCTTAGAATAAATGGTTTGGCATATCAATACTATCGTCCGCTCGTACCAATAGACCATTGTAGCGTGACAGGGTTGCCATCTATGACGGCTATATGCTCTAGGATTAAGCAACGCTCGCTATCCTAGCAGGGACACACATACTGGCGAAAGTAGAAAGGAAAGTTGCAAGGTCGATACCCATACCGTAGACCTTATTAGTCGCTTCAATCGCCTGGGTAAGAGTAGTCTATGTGCAATGGTGTGAGCCTACCCGCCATCTACCTCAGCACACTCACTTACCAGGCCGTTTCGGTTCAGATACCCATGGTTAGCCAGTGCCTATAAGCAGTCGTGAGTACTTATGCTGAAGCGATAATAGTGCATATACTGACATTGAGACCAGGGCAAGGTCCCTAACAGGGGTAGATTCAGCGTCAGCTCAGCAGGCAGTGGCGTACAAGCTGAGCAACGTACTCGTAGGTCACCAGCTTTAGGGGGCTGGAACGCGTGGGTTCCGGTCACGTCGATTTTCTGCTTGACTGGGTCGAAGGTAGTCGACGGAAATAGACCCGACTGGCGCTTCGTCTTGGCGGCGGCTTGAGCGGCAAACGGACAACCGGCAGCCTCAGCGGTGTCAGCGGCAGCCATCGCAGCACGCTTGTCTGCTTTAAAGGCAGGGAAAGCCAATGCGGAGCTGGCCGCGACAACCAAAACGGTGGGCAGAGTGAGACGCATGGGGGGCTAGCTAGACGAGTGAGGGGGGGGGGGACGAGATACCAGCTAGCCCACACAGCCGTGCTGTTATAATTCCCTACGTTCAGTCATCTCAGAAGAACTCTCACAAAAATCCTCACGGCTATACCGCTTAACACTATGCGGTTCAGTCTGGCGCCCCAAAAAGTACAAATTGCCTCCGAGCATCACTTTTCGGGCGTCGATCAGTTGTTCTCGGTCAGCTGAAAAGTTGCACCCACGCGCCGTGGGGTAATGAACACCAAGGGGAAGGATTGGTAAGACTCAAACTGCCATATCCGAGGTATGAACGACCCAGCTAGGCGGCGGAAAAACCGACATATCGTACCACCGAGACAGGACCAATCGTGTGCTGGCTATTCCCATATTAACTCGATCAAACTGAGCTTCCCGACCCTCTAGTAGCCCTCGGTTCAAGTGTGCCCAATTGATTTACCGAGAACTTATAACTTCTGATTCTCTCCATACTACTTTCACTTCTTGGAACCACGCTGGTAGTCTGCTGAAGGAGTATTAGCGGTGGGTGAACTAAAAGCCGTATAGTTGCTAAATATAGAGTAGCCATATGTGGGGTGTAACATACCCGTTTAGGTATAAACCCCGGACACTCCTTGCTTAGAACGTCAACCCCCAACACCTACGCATACACATAAAAAAAACACATAAAAATGAGTGACATGCAACGCCGAACGATAGTATTGATCTCGTCTTGCATTTCAAGCATCGAAAACATTAGAGGACTTTCGCGCAATGAGTAACCGGTCCCCGCTGGTGGTAACCGAGCACTATAAGATCAACTTATGCTTCTAATTATTGAAATGACCGGCAACATACGATATACACACACAACTAGCTGCATAGCTTCGGCTTTTCAGCTCAGTTGAGCTATAGTCACAAATGGATGACAACGAATGAGAAAGAGAAGGTGGAAAGTAGCCGGAGTCAGGCGCACGGATGTCCGCGAAGCGATACCAAGCGTTTGACGGAGTCATGGTAACGGAGCAAACGGAAAAACCAGGGATTGTTCAAAAGTTACTCCTCTTGTCGATCACCGCACTTGCCGAAGGTCGGAGGTATTTTATAATCTCGCCTATATGATCCTGACTGTTTAATCTATCAGCGCGTAGGAGTCATAAGCGCGATATAATTTGATGGGGCCAGTCCCGTTTCCAGCTGCGTAGGATTTTTGAACCAGGATACCAGTTTAGCTAATTGATTAGGCTTGACACTTCATCTTCCTTGAGAGTGCCTCTATTTCGCGGTCTAGGCAGTAGCACGCTGGTAGGACGTCGACTCCATCATGAGTCCTCCGTCATTTAGTAAATTTAATCCGACTGGGGTAACGCTTGCCGGCCATGTAACCATGAGATTATGCTGTACCCCAAGCCGCGTTCGCCACAATCCGCCATTTGTTCCTGTTCAGTAAACTTCGGAATGTATATTTCCGAAGATGATGTTTGCGATTATAGTGTTACGGAACTTGTGAGTGGTTCGTCACTACGAAGCACACCAAGGGATGACCACTTACCGAGACCCCTAAGACTCATGTAGTTGTTACAGACATTCAATTCACTGTATTTAAGCGTTCGCACGAAAGGAGACCGGCTACTAAGACAGAGACGAGGGAAAAAAGACTGAATTGATAGCTTTACGAACTGAATAGGACAAAACAAGTTGGGAGAAAAAGAAATGGTGAGCTCGGCTACACTTTATCGCAGTCACAGATGTATGATAATGGATGCAGAGGATGTTATAGATTTAAGCGAAAAGGGGAAAACAGGCGGAGATAGACGAAATAATACCTGTGGGGCAATGCCGAATGCTTGGTTGAGTGAGAATGTAGGAGCGTACAATGGTATATATGCATCCAACTAGGATTGTCCGAAGAAAAAAGTTGCCCTTCTTGTTGATCACCGCACTCCTCATACGCCGGACATGATCCAGATCCTGTCTATAAGCTTCCAATTCCTTATAATACATTAAGGCGTAGACGCCGTCAGAGAGACGCAATCTGATGATTCTCGTGCTGTTCCCAGCTGCACAACAGCTTCAAATAATGTAAGCACGGGTCCAATGACGCATTGTCTGATGGGACTTATAGCTTCCAGGAAGTCCTTCCTTAGGACTACCGCCTGCTCTTAGTGGGACGTATCACTTGCACCAGGGTATGTCCCAAATACAGAGCCATCGTATTTGGAGAGCTCGGGACACCCCAGGTTCAAGAACTGGGGTGTAATGTATTTCGTGATGACGCCTAGAGCAGCAGTGATGTCACTGAGCAGTCCGCTCAGAATGTCAGGGGCAGCTATCTGGAACGTTTGGTATCTAATTCAAGACGCTGTTAAAATTGGACAGCAGTTAGAGGCGAGAAAAGCATACGCGAAGCAGGCAATGTTGTTCCCCTGCAAGAGGTTTTGAAGGTTGTATACACCGCCGGTGATGTTCGCAATGTCAACGCCGGCGAAGCTGTTTACCTTTCCGGTCTAGACTCATAAAAGCCTTGTTATCGGAAATAGTTAAGCAAGGCCCAACCAAATAGCTTACTTACATTCCCGCCGATCTTTAGGATGCCTGGAACCTTGCTTGCGACTCGCAAGATATCGAGATTAAATGCAACTAGGCCGTAGTCGTTACCGATTTGGCGACGGTACCAATTATCGGGAATCCTCTATGGGTTGAGCCAATAGTCATTTACCTAACCTAACTAATCACCTTGTATCTCACCTCGTAGCCTTTGTTGTAGGTGAGGCTGTTGCCTGCACCCGAGACAGCAAAGAAGCTCTTCAAGACGTCGCCAGTTAAGACACCATCGAGTGCATCAGCGGAATGGTTGGACATGAAAGCAGGAATAAATGTATGCGCAGCCTGCGAGACCAAAAGTCCGGCAAACTGTAATAGAGTTAAAAACATTCTGTGAGAGTTGAATGTGTGGGCTCACTGGGGGGTAGAAGAAGCTACGATAAGATAGCGTTACTCTCAATGAGTGCATATGGTCAATTAAAGTTTAGTAGCTCACTGAGGATTACTAGAGAAGATGAAATTCAGTAAATCGCTGTCCTTTAACCAGTACAGTTTTACGTACTTTTGAACTGAGAAGTCAAGCGTTTGCTTGCGGTGCTGGGTCAATACACCGAGGTTGTAGTTTGAGCTTGGTCCCTCTATTCCCCAGGTGTCAATACAATCCGCCATAGTTAATAAATGTCATACCAGGCTGAAGATTGTATAATGCCTTGAAGTTGTCAATCTGTAAAGTAGAGGAGTCCCCACCATGGAGATAGGCATCTCCACGTCCCGGTGACGAGTCGGCTTCGTACTTATTGTGAGATCCACTCAGTCCCTTTGGCGCAGTAAGAAGCGGCGGCAAAGAAAGTCCTCCAGGAGGTCCACCTACATATGATGTTGGGGTAAATGACCTGGCAGGTTAACATCGCACGTTCATACCGATAGACCACTGTAGCGTGAGAGGATTGCCGTCTATAATGACTATATGCTCTACGGTTAAGATATGTTTATTATCCTAGCAAGGATATACATACCGGAATAGGCGGATAGGAAGGTTGCGAGGTCAAGGCCCATACCATAGACACCGTTAGTCGCTGTAATGGCCTCGGTGAGAGTAGTCTGTGTGCAATGGTGTGAGTCTGCCCACCATCTACCTCAGCACACTCACTTACCACGCCGGTTCGGTCCAGATACCCATGGTTAGCGAGTGCCTATAAGCGGATATAAGCGCGTAAAATGCAGCGACAGTGGCACATATACTGACATTCAGCCCAGGGCAAGGTCCCTAGCAAGGATAGATTCAGCGTCAGCTCAGCAAATAGCGGCGTATCGGTCAAGCAACATACTCGTTTGTCACCAGCTTTAGGGGGCTGGAACGCGTGTGCTCCGGTCACATCGACCTTCTGTTTGACTGGGTCGAAGGTCGTGGACGGGAACAGACCCGACTGGCGCTTCGCCTTGGCGGCGGCTTGAGCGGCAAACGGACAGCCAGCAGCCTCGGCAGCCTCAGCGGCAGCCATCGCAGCACGCCCGCCCGCTCCGAAGGCAGGGAAAGCCGAGACGGAGCTGGCCACAAAAAGCAAAACGGCGGGCAGGGTGGAACGCATAATGTACTAGTTGGATGAATGAGGAGGCGGGGAGAGATACCGTCCAGCCCACTCAGTCACGCTGTTTTAATACCCTAATCTTGGTCGTCCCGGTAAGAGTACCCACAAACATCCTCACAACTATACCGCCTAGCACTATGCAATCTCGTCCAACGGCCCCAAAAAATACAAATTGCCTTCGAGCGTCACTGCTTGGGTGTCGGTCAGCTATCTTGGGCCGGCTGAAAGTTGTACTCGAGGAAGGGCTGGTAGCACTCGAGCTGCCGTATCCGAGCCTGGTATGGGTGACCCAACTAGGCGGCGGAAAAAATGTCAAGTCGAGCCACCGAGACTCATTGGGACCAATCGTGTTCTGGCCATTCCCATTTCGACTCAATCAAACCAAGTTCCCTGACCCTCCAGCCCCTCAGTTCGGACGCTCAATT
Organism: Ceratobasidium sp. 395; assembly: GCA_019616345.1. Taxonomy (NCBI): domain Eukaryota; kingdom Fungi; phylum Basidiomycota; class Agaricomycetes; order Cantharellales; family Ceratobasidiaceae; genus Ceratobasidium; species Ceratobasidium sp. 395. The sequence continues at coordinate 7,621 of WSTH01001553.1, forward strand.
GATTTGCCGAGAACTTGCGACACCTGATTTACTTTGTGCTATTCTCGCTCCCCAAAATAACCTTGGTAGCCTTCTTGGAGGGTGGCGCCGAGTGAAACAAAGCCAACAGCTACCAAACATAGAATAGCCATATATAGCTCTTAACATGCCTATTTGGGTATAGACTGGTATAGACCCCGGACACTCCTTGAACCGATGCTGCTAGAATCTTAATACCCACGCGCACAGCAAGAAAAACACGAGGGAATGAGAGCTCTATAACAATACGCAAAACCAGGATTTAGGATTTTACACGCTAAAACTGCCCAAAGGTGTAGAAGGGTGCATTATTAGTACACGACGGACGGCCGACTGCCACGGGTGCTTGGTGGCTAAGGCGTAAACCTGTGCCTCCTATTATTGAAGTCACTAGCAGTACACAAGTATATTCGTGCTGCTACATCATGTGCAACCCTCAAATTGATGCCCGTATCTATGCAGGTTTGTGCTTTTGAAGATGAGTTGTCATACATTAACACATCGTTGAGCAGCCCCGAACATTTCATATCAGGGTTATTTAGAGTAGCGATTCACGAGCAACTCCGAGCCCAAACCCCGATCAAATCATGTGTTGAATCTCATGCAGTTCCCACTGTGATTGGCCAACTTGAGAACCAGACGAGAATCAGGCGAGAGTTGGCACTAGAATTGGGCTCAGAATCGACTATTCTGAACATTTCCATTAGATACACGCGCAGATCGATCGGTGTGGAAGCTTCTGGTATATGCGCTAAGAATGAGTGCATATATGCACAGCTATTCTTCCACAATACACGCCGAGACCGGGATAGACCCAGGTTGCGTTGAAAGAACTAATGCCCCGATATTAACAACTTATTGACCATATTAAACGTACGCGTTGATACCCGGTCTAAGAGAAGGGTGTTAATAGCGTGAGCACTAGATTAATCTTCTACTTGACTGAGTCGTGCCGAGCATCGTGGGCGGTGGTCGAGCTCACTGATTGGCAGCAATGGACGCTAGGATTTCTGCAGCAATCGTGATAGTACATTCATTACCCCTCATGGAGAAGGCCGCCACCATCCCAGCTTGGCCCACGAATACGTGTGAAAAAGGGCGGCCGTGTAATCATTCTAGGGTGGGAGGAGAAATGAGGCAAGGCAACTATAGAATTTACCTTGTCTTATTATTATATACATATGGCCCTATTACAGCACGTCACCTGTGTAGGTTCTCACCTTGACACGTACTCATGAAGCGATATGACCTACGAATACATGAATACAATTTTAAGATATACAAACCACGTTCGTACAGTGCTTTATGGGCAGGCAATTAAACGCCAATTAAGGCAATCCGATCAACCGGGTGACTACGAGTACCGACACCCTGACAAACAGGCGAAGCTAGGGACGAGACAGTGACTCGCTAGCAGTCGGACCATCAATTGCCGAGAGCGACTCGCGTGCAAAGTCATTCTCACCGTTGGCTCGATCAAATTGTTTTATTTAATCGACGTCATTCGCCTAGCTCGAATGTATTCCGTGCATGTGAAACCAGCTTTGCGACTTGCGGGTTGTTCTCATCTAGTAAAGCCTTGGAATGCGTGCCTCAAAGGAGATGTCGGCGATTGGTAGAGTTTGAGGATAGTTTGCCTGCGGTTGTGGTGCGTGTTAACTCTCACCAGGACCCCGAGACCTGCCATTATAAATCAATTTGCCATACAGGTAGGCACTGTGGTTCTATTTATGCATTCTCACAGGTAAAAGTCAACCGCTGAAATAAGAGACGAGCAAAAGATAGAAATGATAGCTTCACGAAACCAAACTGAACAAAACAAACTGAGAGAAAGAGAGAGGAAAGATACTGAGTTTGGCTACAGTTGGGATTGCAGTCACAGATGTATGACAATGGATATGAGATTGGAGCGGAAGAGAAAAGAAGGAAAACAGCCGGAGATAGGCGAGATGATATCCGTTAAGCGACGCCGAGCTCTTGGCTAAACGAGGGCAAGGGGGTGCACAAGGGTATAACGTCGAACCAGGCATCGTCCAAAAGAAAACTTTACCCCCACTATCGACCACCGCACTCATCATATGCCGGACGTGATCTAGATCCCGCCTATACGCTCCCAACTGTTTGATCTAACGAGACATGAATACTACAGGCGTGACGCAACTCCATGACGCCTATACCGCTCCCGGCTGCGTCGCACCTTCGAACTAGATGCATAAAATGACGTGAGTACGAGTTCAATGACGCATTGTCTAACCGGACTTACCGCTTCTCGAACATCTTTCCTCGGGACAGCCCCCGCTTCGTAATCCAGGCAATAGCACATGAAAAGTGCGTCGGCTCTGCAATCTCCGTTATTTAGCGAACACATCATTGACTCGAGATGAACCATCAGAACTTACGCGTCATCGACAACTCCGACGCAGAACCTAACCGTCGCACATGTTCCCGCACCAACAAGCAGGGCCGCGAGTGGAGCGTACGCAGGGTCCGACAACCCATGCGCTGCGAATATATAGCCTCCAATAGCCGCGAATACTCCGAGGCCAAGCGAAGTTGCGAGTTGGACATTGGTAAGCAATCGATCTAGAGACGTGCATGTTAGCGTAAATCCTAGGGTTACTGTTTGGAGAAATGTACTTACACTCCCGGCCCGTGCTCTTCCTTCCTCTTCCTCTTCCCTTCTTTACGTTTATGACGCCCGGTACCCTTCGAGCACATGCCCATACGCCCTCTCCCCCTACGCCAACTAGTACTTGTACATCCGCGCCTCCACCGTACATGCCCAACCACGAGACGATCGCGCCCAACACCTGCGCCTCTGCTATCGCGACTATCCATCTGATGGCAGTCGATTGGACTGCAGGAGGGATAAGAAGGGGCAGTGCGGAGAGTACGGTAGGTGTAGCAAAACTTCTGAATGCACGCAAGATGAAGAGGAGCGAGCGCGATATTGTGAGGAGTAGGGCTGAAGCACAGATAGAGCCGAGAGACGGTCCCTGAGCGCGTAGTGCCGCTAACCGTGTCGTGTTGGTGGCCTCGGGGAGTGTGGCAATAGGCGTGCCAAGGCCGCTGTGAATGAATTATTAATACCAGGAAATAGAACGGAGAGATATCAACACTTACGAGTGGTACCAAGATGCAACAACCCCCGCCACAGTCACTCGAAGTGCGCCTCGCACAACCGCCCAACTCCACATCAGAACTCCTGCAACAAGCACAGCCATCCACCACGCCCATCCCTTAACGCGCCATGTATACGAGTCTCCGTCCATAACAAATGTTCCCACCAGCATCAGTCTGAATATAAGAGCGAGGAACGGGATCGAGAGAACCAGTGCCGCCACTAGGAGAGCAAGTGAAAGTGCGAGGAGAGGAGGGTGTTCGAGTACAAGGGCGCTGGACAGTGAAATGACTGATATTCCTCGAAGAAGATTGCGATAACGATTATAGAGGAAACGAGCGAGAAGGATAGCAAGAATGAGCGGGATTAGAGAAAAGAGACGTAAACTATAACAAAAAGGTCCAGTCAGCGTGGAGTCAATTAAGCTCGCGTGGCGATAAGAGAAATACGCACCCAACAGTCTCCCCCCACGTCTCGCCTACGCCATCACCGTCCCACATGAAACTACCTCCAAAGGCCCATACTGCAGCAAAGAGCAACGCGAGAGGGGCAGCAAGTGCTGTTGCCGTAAGCACAGGTCGGACGAAGTAACGAAGGAGTATAAGGTATAGATAACCAAATGCTGAGGCCAGAACGACGACCAGCGTCAGCAGAGGGATGGTATGGGTGAGGGTAGAGAACGGTGTGGTCGCCTTTCGGCCGGGTATAGACGGGATCTTGGGAGCCTTGGGATGAGACTAAGTGGGAAGGTGCAGGGTGAGTCAGCGCCCAAGAAGGTAAGTGCTGGGGTTACGCACATTAGTGAAGAATATAATAATAATTGCGCCGGCGAAGGAGAATAATATGCTTGTACACCATAGAGCAGTCCATACAGGATCGTTGTACTTGCGATAAGGGGTGCGGGCAGGATCAGGCAATGAGAATACAGAACGCTCAATACCATCGCGAGGTAGTAGAGATTCGGTGAGATCAATGTGTGAATCTGCCGGTTCCTGGTCCGCATCTCGAGAGAGTCGGGGTGGTGGCGGAATAGCGTCAGAGTGAGCGTGGGGTCGTGATTGTGAGAGCCGAGGACTGGGCGGGAACAGCGGCAAGTCCTCCGAAGAGTCAGAGTCTTCGTCCTCCGAGCTCGAATTCATTATTGTTCGATCAGGAGGTGACATCGCAGCTCG
>WSTH01001554.1:0-11923 GCA_019616345.1 Ceratobasidium sp. 395
ATCAACGTATCACAGATCGTTAGAGTATGGTCAACTCAAGCATCAATCAACTTCTCCTCGGCGTCCTTCTTTTCCTCAGGTTTCTTGGACTTAGGCTGGCGCGAGCAGAGCTCGGTAATAATCTACAGAGTGCCTCAATGGCGGCTGGTAAATAGATGCGGGTTCCTCTGGCGGGAGTGAATTAGCGCCGAGCCACAACTCATATCATCCCGCCACCGAAACAAGCATCAAAGCTTGGCAATCGTGATATATACTACCAACTCATGTAAGTCGATTTAGGCAATATAATGTGAGCAAATGAGATATTATCTGAATGCCCTGCGAACGAAATCTTTGTCGGTCTGCCGCAAGATTTAGCTATATACGTTCAACTATGCGCCTTGTCCATCCATACACGAACTGGAGACGAGTGGGCGGGCGACTTCCCTGGGAACGTCGTTCCGGTACTCGAGAAGACGAACGAGCACAACAAGATATAGAGAGCGTGGACAACCCCTTTCTGTGATCCTGTAAATTGCGCATCCGTTGCTTCTCCTGGAGGCTGCACCCTGTTCATGTGGGATAGGATTTATTCAGATATAAGTAAGTTTATTCGTTCACGGACAAACCTACGGGAAACCGTCATGACACTCCCCTAAGAAGATACATGAGTGACTAAGACCGAGAAAAGGCTAAAACTCGAAATAATAGAGTGAAGCCCAGCAGGTGTCTGCATGAAGACATGGGCTAAAATTTTGTCCTACGCATGATGTTTTTCATGTACCATATCTATGTTTCTAGTTCATGAGGCTATCAAGCTGAAACCAAGGAACACAAGCCATGTTAAATTATGCACTTAGAGGCTGAATCACAGCGTTACATTTCTACAGTAGCTACGCATATCAGGCTTATACAGGTGATGTATGAGTATAAGTATGTATTTATAATGTTATTTGAAAAGACGAAGATTTAAGCTGCAGCCCCGAGCTACCAAAGACCAGGTTGAGATTGTGGCGTCTGGTAACACGGACGCATATTGTCTGTATGCGGTGACAAAATATTCATTTAGCAGGCCAAAGATACCCGTCAACCGGCAGAAATGCGCTCACCTATACACCATATTGTGCGCTTAGTTCATTTGTGCGGCGTGCCCGAAAAGAGAGACCAGGAGCGGAGCGTGCGCTGCCACCTGGGGTTGTAACTCCACCGGAAATACAGCGAGAGGAATTGGGAGAGCGATGTGCGGTGGCAAGTCATTGGGCAACATGCTGCAGACATTTTTTTCCTTATGATTAGCAGAGGGTGGAAACGCAAGCGGCATGATGTACTTATGAAGCGCTGGACCTCGAGGTGATTGAATGACTGATAGAGTACGACGAGCCATGGTATCGCAGCTAGGGGGAAGGACTGGATCACAACAAGAGAGGCGTTTCTCACGGGGGAATCTAGGGGGATTTAACCCCTCGGTTGGCTAAGAGTGAAATGGATGTACTAGTACCTAATATTCAGAGCCAACGCTAACTTAACGCATATACATCATGTGACTCGTTCCCACGACTCTAGACATCAAATCCTGCACGAATTTAGTGTAGCAAACCCGCTCTACTTGACATCGGCTACTCTGCAAGTACTATAAAGTACATTTTACACCCTCATTAGCCTCACGCATCGAACTTTTTATAACACAACGAGGCCTGAGATTCGATCACGTGCCTCATCTGCCTTGATCCAAGTTGGTCTACCCCTGTGGCGCTTGGAACTCTCACGTCGTAGACGTATTTTGGTGGTCAGTGAGTCTAGTCTGAGTCCATAATTACGTGTTTGCTGGAACATATGGGGCAAATTCTCATGAACCTCAAGAATTCTGTTTTAGACATTTCCAACTCGGCGTAACTGAGAGCTGAGAGGCCGAATAAGTTGGCAAGCTCTGTGGTTGTTCGGAGTGAGGAGTTGTCAGGTTTAGGTCGTAACTCTTCTTATAACAGCCGTTGCAGCGCTGCCTGAACGCATCTTTATATCAATGTTTTGGACTGTGCTTGTGCTTTAGTATTTGTCCACTATCTAGACTTTCTTGTATGCTAGTTTTCATAGGCCTTAGGGCACATTGATTAGAACGGCCGAAGCCACAAAATGTAGGGGACTGAGACTCTCAGGATTGTGAGCGAAAGAACACGAAAGCGCGCCTCGTACACCTCGTCTAGTTCAGCTAGCACGCTGATAATATAAGGGGCCAGACGCACGACTCAGCGCTTGATAGAGAGCTTAGCGCCGAGCCACAACTCTCGTCATCTCGCCACCGGAAACACTTGCACCAAACCCTAGCGAGCGTAATGGGTACTCTTGCCTCATCAGTCGCATACAGCAAAAGTGCGTGGGTTTCATGATTCGTAGGTCTTCTCCGGGTATTCCACGAGCAAAACCCTTGCCTTGTGAGTCCGGTACAAAATCCTGCATGTATCTGGTGCGAACGCGAGTTGATTATAAACATCTACATCTAGCATAAAAGTTCGAAAATGTTACTATACAAATACACCGCTCCACTTTAAAGGATGCTTTTTGAACCCTCCAAAGTGGTTTTCTATGTACACGCCTGAACCTAAAGGATGGTATGTCTCATATCGAACCACCAACAGATTCCATTGTCTATCCGTGGAGCGTGTTAATACAAATCCGCGACCTAGATAAGTTAAAGAAAGACGTACGAAAGGTGACGCAGTAGGCCCATCCAAAATCCCCAACTCCTCTACCGTAAAGGGTAATAGTGGAATCAACAATGTCCTAACAGGTACCAACAAAAATATCACAATCGGGAATCCGATAGCAGCTGTATGCGCTCGTCCCATCAGCCTCTCTCCTTAATAACTCTAGTCGGCCTAGAATAGACGCACCGATAGTTTGAGTAATCGCCATAGTAGCACCAAACCCGACCAACTCGATCCCGACAAATAACGCAACCCGACTTCGTCTCACCCGTCTTAGGGGTTCTCGTCGCGGGATGAGCGCTGGATCTCGAATGAGGTAGAGTAGCTTCTCGGTCACGCCAGAGGTGCGGAGTGCGTCGGTACCCATAAACCAGCTACACCACCGTACCATGTTAATGAACAGCGAAGCAGAGGAGAGAGGAGAGGGAAGGTGACGCACAAGAGCCCAGCTAACACACCCCTCGGAACCAACCCCAACACATGCTGGAACGGTCCACTCATCAACACCACACACAACGCACCCTGAGCCAGGTTCGATACGCGCTGTTCCACAACGGCAACAGGATGCTCCTCAATCAAGGTATGACTATCGTCTCTGCTTTCATGGTGCGGTTCGTAGTTATCGATCCCTTGAAGTTCGAGATTAGGGGATTTTTCGAGGTCGTCTTTGCGTCGAACGCCCATTACTACGAGGGATTGGGTGTGCATTGGTGCTTGGGGGATGAGTCCGTTGGGAGCTGGAACACCGAGTAGGCCTCTGTGGTGTAAGGTGTGATGTAGATTTGAAGGAGTGAAACGGGATAGACCTACGCTATGAAAGTAGTGATACCAAGCCAGAAAAAGTCCCAATGAAAGCCCGGCGGTTTGCGCAATGGGAATTCGGAACCTTGTGCAATAAGACTCGAGACGTTGTGATCAAAGAAGAATAAGATGAACAAGACGAATCCGAATGGGAACGCAATCCTAACCGAATCATTCGTCAGACCAAGCACCAAGCGGAGCGTAGATAAGAAAGAAGCTCACCCGACCCATTTCCCATCTAATTCCCAAAACTTGACCAACCACGCCCGCCCTCCTGCCGGTTCAAACGCACCAGACGTAGGCAACGTCAACGGATTCGCAAGATTAAACCGGCCCCAATACGCAAGCCCACTGCACGCAACCACTACAAAAATCCCGATTTCATTTCAACAATCGGGCAAGTGGGATCTGGAACCCCTCTCACCTGAGATCGGCATGCCGTAATCGGCACAGAACCGTCGTCCCAAGCGGTGGCCTAGGTCCGACCGAGCGAGCATGCCAAAGAGGTGGCCGAGAACGAGCATCGTCAAGGCGAGGATGATGCTGACAAAGACGCTTGCGGGTGAGTCGGCGGTGTCTAGTTGGCGAGTGAGGACTTGGACTCCGTATTGGAGGTACACCCAAGAGACGTAGAAGCCGAACCTGTTCCGAGTAGGTTATGATTAAGTTTCGGGCGTGAGAAGACGAATTGAGTATAACGCACGTATCACACGAGAACCGGGTGACGTAGCGGAGAAAATTGGCAGCGTTGAGCGCGGCTGCGATCCAATGCATGATCGCGGCCCAGAGGTAGACCCAGCCGATAAAGTGGAGGTAGTTTGGGGCGTCAGATCGGGTTTGGAGGATATCGTAGATCGTTTTGTTGAGGACTGTGATTGGGCCGGTTACGCCCGCGATGCAGAGCGGTTGGCAGGCGAGGACGGAGAAGATAAAGGCGGCCATGAACGAAGAGAGTAGGACTTCGGTGACTCCGTATTGTGAGGTTGTTTCTATCAGGTCTAATGAGAATGCGATCCCAGGAAGAACACTGAGATTAAGAGATCATTAAAGATTTTGATTTTTTTTTATTACAATTAATCGAGACGTACTTTGCAAAGAATATCATCGCAGTCGCAGGAACAACCCGATACGTCCAGGCGTCGGTCCAGTCAGAAAGATAGTATGGCGCACGCGCCTTGACATCCGCAATCATCCCCGCAAATGGTCGAAGTCCATGCGACCGGCGCTGTCGAATTGGCGTCACTGTACGTGATGTTGGAACATCCACGTCGGCAGCAGCGTCCTCGGCGTTGTCGACAACATCTCCGGCGACGTTGGGGACCTCTGGGGCGGTCATGGCGGAGGGGAGAGGACTTCAACACGGAAGGGTTAATTTATATGCCGCAGCCGCGGCATATTTGCAGCCAACGAGTCAAACGGAGTTACGCACTTCGAAGTTGCGGCGTTGATAGCGCCACTGTCCCTGAAGGTTTTATAGGTGGGGCTTCGGGAAAGTCAGCGCTAAAGGGAATGAATCCTCCAGTCCCACCTCTAAAATCTCGACGCCCCACCCCGCACGTGACCGAGCTGACGCGTCTCCCTCGACTTTCCAGAGCTCGTCCACCATGTAAGGAGTCCCTTGCTCTATTTGAATGCTACAATAATAACTCTCATACTAGGTCCGACGAAGAAGTTCTTCCATACCCCAACCAAACGCTTGCCCAACATCACTTTGTCTTATCTAACCCCAAACTAGGACACCTCCATGCAGAAGCTCGTACCGCACTCGCCGCCGGAATCCAAGCCGACGAAATGGCGCCTTACGCACGGCTGCTCTCTATCGACGGCCTGATTGACCAGGCCGCCCTTACTGCGATGGAGACACGTAATAAGGAGGAACTCGAGAAGCTCGATGCGCGACTCAAGGAAGCGGAGGAAACGGAGGGTGAGACGGAGATTAGCGATGCATTGAGAGCGAGGGCGAGTTATTTGACAAGGATTGGGGAGAAGGTACGACTCTCGTGGCTTCTATTTGGACCCGCGATATTGAAGAGAGGGTAGGACCGAGCTGTCGAGGCACAGAAGCTTGCACTCGAAAAAACGCCGGGTCTGGGTGCACGCATCGATATCGCGCTCACTCTTGTCCGTATTGGGATGTTCTTTGGAGATCGGGATCTTGTCAATCAAAATATCACTAAAGCTGAGAAGTATGTCCCGTTCGACCTTCCGTTTCTTCCTTGGACTAAGACCGAACCATCTATAGCTTGGTTGATCAAGGCGGAGACTGGGACCGTCGCAACAGGCTCAAAGTATACCGTGGCGTTCATCTGCTTTCTATACGTCAATTTAAACGAGCGTCTGAGCTACTATTGGATTCACTCAGGTAAGTTGTCCCTCTTCTCTAGATACACTACCCCTATCTCATGCAAAAAACCGAATACAGCACATTCACCGCATCCGAACTAGTCGACTACAACCGATTCGTGGTCTACGTCGTCGTATGCGGTACACTTGTACTCAGCAGACCTGAATTGAAGAAAAAGGTTTGTATGATAGTTTAGTGCCCTCCTGCGTCTGACTTAATTGATCCCGTTTAGATTCTTTCATCTCCCGAAGTAAACCAAGTGATGCCCGAAATCACTGATCTCGCAGACTACACCTCATCCTTGTACGAATGCCAGTATGCGAAATTCTTCCAGGCCCTCGGTATGTTGTGTTGCTTTCCCTCTCTCCCACTCCGTACTCAAGGTTTGATTTGTAGCGAGCCTTGAACAAACACACCTCCTCCCTTCTCGCCTTCTCAACCCCCACGCGAGATTCTACGTTCGAGAAATGCGTATTCTAGCGTACTCGCAACTACTCGAATCATATCGATCTTTAACACTGGATAGTCTAGCAGGAGCGTTTGGAGTGAGCGTCGAGTTCATCGACCGGTGTGTCCCTCCTCTGTCTTCCTTTATGTTTCTGGACTAACTAGGCATCGGACTGTACAGTGATCTATCGAGATTCATTGCCTCAAATCGACTCAACTGCACAATCGACGCTGTACGGAGTGTAGTCGAGACCACTCGACCGAGCACAAAGAACGCGCAGTACGAGACGGTCGTTAGGACGGGCGACATCTTGTTGAACGAGGTGCAGAAGCTCAGTCGAGTGTTGTGCTAGATCGGAGCGGGACGTGTATAATGGCAAATTAAAAATGCGGACGATGGTTGACGTTGCTCAGGTTGATCGTGAGGCATGATGCGAGTGCATATGGTTGATGTATTACGTATGCTGAATTAGCGACTACTTTTTCTTCACATCTTTGAGTTTGATCGTCTCATCGCCAACAAAAATTCCCTGTCAAGTAAATTAATTCTCCGACCCAAAAAGTCCGAAATGAAGGAGCTCACCTTGCCCTTATACGGTTCTGGTTTCCTGTAGGCTCTTATGTTCGCCGCAAACTGTCCCAGCTGGTGTTTGTCATTTCCGTTCAGTATGATACGGGTTGGTAGCGGGACTTGAGCGGTGATACTGGGCGGAACTGGGACGAAGATCCAATGCGCAAATCCAAGCTAGAAAAAAAAAAACCACAAGAATTTTTTGGTAAATTTTCTTTACTCTCTTACCTAGCAAATAGAACAGAATGAATGGCAAGCTTACCTTAAATCCGATCCGCTCCCCCTTCTCTCCCTTCGGTTTCGTAGGATCCGGCTCCAAGACAGCACGATACCCAACTCCGACCAGATTCAGCTCTACACTAAACCCTCGAGCGATCCCAGTCACAGCGTTTGCCACTAGCGCGCGTGTCAGACCCCATGTCGCACGCTGAACTTTATTCTCTGGAGATCGGACAGCGAGCTCGAGTGCGTGTTTGGGCGTAGACGTCGGTGCGGAGTTTGGTCGAGCGAGGCCAGAAGTAGACGTTCGGTACGGCGACAATTTAGTGGATGAGGAAGGAACGTAGGGCGAGAGCGAGGGAGAGACAAAAGGAGGGAGCGGTACAGAAGTCGTTCCTCGAGGACCAGAGATGGTTAGAGCGTCATTTTCGGGAGTGAGCGCCACTTCTAGTTCAGGAGGGATTGGGATAGGGGCTGCGCCGATATGAGATAGTCGCGTAAGATTCGAGTGGGGTCGTGGAGGGCGGAGACGGACGAGACGGAGCATCTCGAGGGAGGGTAGAAGATGGGAGTAATCATGTGATCGTGTTTGTTCGTGTTTGAGCTGGGGTAATATGGCTGCCTTACTTGGCAAAAATGAACCTCGACACGAAAGATGCAAATACTGTAATGCGGAGTTCGAAATCCTCGAATTCAGTCCCTAATCGTTCTTTTGGCCTCGAGATAATCTCCGCTATGGTGATGAATTGAGGGCTTTTAGCGAGTGATGGATACCCAGAATTGCAAGTGCAAGATGCATACATGTCCCGTTGACGAAAGAGCAAAGGAAGCTGAAAGTGATTTGACTTCTCTTCACACCATCTCCACTATAAATCAGCTCACAATAGTTCATTCATACTCCCACAACCGTATCACTCACTCGCCATCAACTCTCATGTCGCGCCGCTCCCTTCGTCTAAAATCTACGTCTTCCTCACGAGAACAACCAGTTCTTGCTCGTCGAGCTAATAAGAGACGCAATACTCGCTCAACTGTGGCTCTTACTCACCCCGTAGGATCCATGGACGCTTCCTTGGAATTTCGAGACGTAACGGTCACGATTGCTACCTGGTCTGAAATCGACCACGAACATAATGCTCTTCGCGGTTTCAAAGATAATGAGCCGCTGAAAGGTGACGAAGACGCGGTGTACGTATGCTATACAACTGCTATAGCGTTATCATAACGTTGCTTCGCTCAGATGTTGGGTAGCCGTCCCACCTAGCCTCCGATTCTGCGTCCATGTCGCATACAATGGAGTATCGCCGCCTGTCCCAAATGCCGGCCTGTCCTGTCGCGTCCAAATTGATGGTACTGGAGTGGCATGCGGCGGATTCATTACTCCCGAAAGCGTTTCAAAGGCTGTCGCCCAAAGAATTAATAACAAGTTAGTTACCTTGCTCAAGCAAGGTTCTACACGGTGGAAAATGTCACAATAGACTTTCCCCACCTCTATGTACAAATATTGACGCCTATACATAAGAGTCTGGGTTTCTTTGGGTTTGGGGCCTTTTTCAGCCTAGTCCGCAGCTACCACGCCACAATAGCCGCCGCCGCACTCAAAAACTCACCCGGCGAGAGACAGCACAATTGACTAATATATATCTACATCCTAGTCTTAAAATGAACAATATATTCTATCGTAGTGTGTGTGCCCACATAGAGCGCAGCCTGCGGAGGTGCGGGAGGGATACTCAGCCACGACAAATACTAGCGCCTACTCACACACGGTCACGTGTCCTACATCCCTCCTCACCCTTTCCTCGACATATTATCCGCCACGCGCGCAGCGTGCGGCAGTCAGGAACACTCTTCTACACACTTTTTCTTCTCCACCTACCAGCTACTTCATCATACCTACCAGACCGGTTCGCCACGCACTTTATCTCTTTCTTATCTCTTTCCCTCAAGGCCCCTCGCCTCCCTCACGTATACAGTGTATACCAAGACTAGGTTTATGCCCATCCAGCGAGCTCTACTCACTCGTTTGTGAACTGCCTGGCGGCGGCTCGCAATCCCTGCCCCACCGCGCCCCGTCCCCTCTCGTGTATCTTTTTTTAAAATCGATAATTCATTGTCGAATTAAGGCATGGTCTTGTGTACCGGCACCTGGAGCACAAACGGCACACGATATGAAGAGATCAAGAGGAAAGAGAGCTCAAGACTTATGTATCTGATCCACATGATATCAAGGGGTTTCACGATTTGCAAAACGGCTCAACTAGTTGTACCCAAGCCGGCGTAACAGTTGAGCGCCGATGGCCATAACTTACCGACATCCCCACTATATGCGCACAATTTACATTGATTCTATATGGGGCATGATATCGTAAGCTAGAATGATTTTTTATGACTCAGTTAAAGGGAGAGGAGGGCCATAAATGGTCTAATTAGTGACACTCAAACTCGATTTCTGGACAGTTGAGGTGCCAGTTGAGCCCCGGTTTTGCGAATCGTGGAACGCCTTACATTGATCTTGTCCGATTCATGCACCCTCGGGCGCCAAGACTTGACATGGGCTGAATAAAAATCTCCGCGTCAAATCCCTCTAACCTACAATGTTTGGTAGTCAAGTCTTCTGCTACTGTGCTACATTAAAAGACCCTCTCGTCAAAATCCGCAAAATTAGAGTTTTTTGTACCAAACTTCCCGGAAGCGCGACGTAGATGAGGAACGGGGTTAGATGTTCTATTATGAGCGGCGTCGTGCTATCGACTTTGACCGAGTCGATTGTCTGTTCTGCGGCCGGTTGTCATTGAACGCATACACAGACGCAAGCAGAAACTGTAAGCATCAGACTGTCCAATCCTGCTCGCTTTTATAACCTCTCTAGCCGTCCACCATAGTCCCAAGACTTTCTGACGGGAGAAATATTGGTATGACACCGGCTTTCAGTTTGGGGAGCTTAATGGTACGTGTGTGCCAAGCTAACTTGACAAGACCAATATAAAGCAGCTCCAGTATTCGACGTAGAACACCTTAGAGAATGTCTGTACAGCTTCAATAACGTACAGTCTGACGCTGACTATATGTCGCGAGTTCCCAAAGTTTATGGCGTGCTGGATAATCTCATCCGCGCTAACATCAAAGGCTATATAAAGGATTGCTCACTTGCGCAACCTGCACCTTCACAAAGATGTGGTTTGAAGGAGGTAAGATCCCTCGGCGAGCTTATGCTGATCTTGTCAAGGCCCGGCTTAATGTCCTGAACCTGCTCCTTCGTTGTGGGTAGTATCGCCGCCGAAGCGAAAAGTTTAGGAGTCGGATGATCATGCGTTCGATAGACAGCCAAAACGCCTGGTACCAACGGCTTAAAAAAGATTGAATCGAATTACCCCACTTAGCATGTACCGAATTCTTCGTTTTGTTCACACTAATATTGATATTGGTCAGAGCCTGTGCTTGATGTAAACCGTCAATAAGCTCTTGCGAGCAAGGTTGCTGTTGCCGAAGGCGACGCTCTAGAATTCTCGACGGAGAAGTGGAAATTGGTGGCCGCGTACCGGCCGGTGATAATACTACGATTCATCCCCTATGTTTTTTCGAGCGTCCGACAATTGACTCAGGTAGAGTTATGATATGCCCTACAACATGTCTCATGTTATGCTGACGGCTGCCTCCCTAGATGAAAACGTACCACCTTCCAACCTCGGCGAGTTTGGAATAATCGAAGTGTTCGTACAGTGGTCTGCGGAATCGTATCATAAGGTGGAAGCGGCAGATTCTGAAGAGTACAGTGACTTAAAACTTCTCACAAAACCGGTACCAGTTGATGAGAAGTTCAAAAATATCCAACATCGATATGTTGGCGGGTTGGGCTTGGCTGAAAACAATCCAGATAGTGATACCTGGATTTTTTATAACACAACGCCCATTCAGGATGAAGGTTTCGTATTTCAGTTCAAATATAGGGACCTAGGTTAGTGAATTGGACACATTGATTGATATATTAATCTTACAGAGCTTTGATTATATTCGAATCATAGGTTGGTTGCAGACAAAGGGTATTGCACCATGGTGCTAAATGAATTTACGACGTAATTCAACAAATACATGATAACTTCATTTCACGTTTCATAATAAAGATACAATTTGCGCAGTCTATGCATTGCAGGGAGCATCGTATCGGAAACTCGAGTCGAGCATCACCTGCGATGAGGACATGCCCGCAGTCTTCAACTTCGGGGTGGCCGGTGGGGAGATCACAACGATGCTATCGTTACCGGGTTTATATTTCGGCCACCCCATATTACTCAGGCCATTCTGTGGGTCGCTTGCAAACGCGACCAGATACGATTGGAGGAGCTTCGCCGTTGTTGATTGTTCGGTCGTTGCGTCGCGTCCGCCAAACTGAGGTGCGGCACCACCGAAGAGCATAGGTAACTCGGCACCATGGTATGTTCCTAGGAAAGGATACGGCGATATGTTTGTAAAGTTACCGCCGTATCGTACACGGTAAGTTGGTACGTTGGCTTGCGCTCGAAGACTGTTTATGAGTTGAGTTAATCAAGCCGAATATGATAAGGCAAAACGCTCTTACCCAGCATTCTTCGCAGTTGGGCAGACGAAAGTATTGACCAGAATTTGGTTGGCCAGCGTCTCGTTAATACCCTTAGGATCGAAAGGTACGAGTCCTGTGGCCTCGTTCTCCAGCGATGAGATGAGTGTTGGAACCTTAATCATCTTGCCGCTCAGAATCCGGTCGGTGTAGTTGGAAAAGATCAATTGCTCGTCCGGCACAGGGGCAAAGTTCCAGCCTCGTGAGCTTCCGTTGGTTACGATCTCGTTCATCAGAGTGGCCACGGGAACGGAACGCATACA
>WSTH01001555.1:0-11923 GCA_019616345.1 Ceratobasidium sp. 395
GTTGAAATCCAGCCGAAGTCGCGTCATCTCTCCGACCGAGACTCGAGGACCATGCACATATTCAGATCGCGAGGAGGGCTGTAGACTAGGCTGCCTAGGTTTATCCGACCAGTTGATACCCGCAGACGCGCGCCACTTGAGGTGTTCCGGAGTAGGATTGAGTCTAGGAGCCGTGGTAAGATCCTCCAGCCTAAGCGAGGGTGCATGAGGTAAGCCACTATGGATCGACCCATACGTCGGAGCGGTTGACAGGGGCTGGGTCGGAGCGGGGCCTAGAGGGCTAGGAGGGGGACTAGAGTGCGAGAAATCCGGCTGCAGCCCGGCGAGAATGGCAATGCTGGACTGAAGGTTACGCTGCTGCGCCTCGTATCGGGGTGGGTTGTGAGCGGCCGGGGCAGAGCGTGGCGGGTGGACAGACGACTGGAGGGCTCCAAGGGTTGCCCCAGCCTGAAAGATTGCCGGAACACGCGAAGGGGTCAATGGGTAACTAGGACCAAGCGGCTGGGAGCATGAAGTCCCTGTCGAGTGGGGGGTCGAACGACACCTCGAGGCGAGTTCAGGAGAGTTATTGCGGTAAACCGAAGGACTGAAGTGAGTGGAAGACGAGGTGTGGAGTCCAGAGTACCGTGGCTCAACAATCAGGCCGGGACGAGCGATACGGACAGTTTGGGATACAAGTTTCAGTCCACAGTCGCCTTTCGGCTTGTCCTCCGAACAAGACGTCCGCCAGGGGTCCAGCTCTGAGTTAAACAGAATAGACAAAGTAGCAACCAGCTTGGCGAAAGGCTGGTTGGTCGTGTTAGCATACTTTCTGCTGCTCATAGCATATCGCAATCAGCTCACCTTCTGGTCCGGTTCGTTAAGCCAGCACACAAAACGGAATACCAATACACAAAACAAGAGGAACACTGTCGGCACTGCTTGTCAGCTCAAGTCACGGTAAGCGACTAGTATCGATGCTCACCCAAGGGATGGCTACAAACCATCGCCAAGCAACACATCGCGAAGATGGTGACGATACCACCGAGGAGTACAAACAGGCTTAGCCAAAGCCCGTTGACGATCCAGGGATGTTCGCGTGCGAATGCGGTAGTAGAAAGCATAGTAAAGCGATAGAAGCAAAGTAATAAGGCAGGAAAAGTTGACAGCGGGGAGGGATCTCAGGCTGGCACGCCTCGTTTGCTTGGTTTCCTCGACTTCATATACCGTTTCTGCTCCTATCTGAGCTGAACAACAAACGGACGAAAATCGCGCAGCCCCAAGTCTCCTAAGTGCGAATGAATATGTCTGGTCATATGAGGTTTCCAAAATTAATTGACCACGGAGGTAAATGCAAAAACTCTACTAGACCTGCTGCTTGCCCAATAGGAGTCCCGTTCGGGCTCGTCTCGTACCCGCCGACTTATCCATCCCAGACTACACTTCACCATCGTGCCTCTAGATACTCCTGCCGGTCTTATTGCTTGGAGACTCTATCGGCGGGCGTCAGCGTTCGTTGTCCTAAGCACATAAACAGGTCTGTCCACGTTTTGACTCGCCGAGTTTGCGTCAACCCCTGAGCCCCTGTCCCGCGCGTACATCCTCCTATCTGGCGGACCCGTTGGCTTCTATCGCTTAGCTAACCTTGGCCCTTCTCATCGATGAACGCTCACGATCGCGCCTGGAGCGCTCCTCATCGCGTCATCCAGCCCGATGGCCGCCGTCGGAAGCGCCAGCCGACCCCACGACCCGAAGCCAGAAATAGATTAGTATAGCTCATGTTCCAGATTGTGCGGTCCAGAACACCCTCCGGCAAGCCCTCCAGCGGCGGTTTATCACTCTACCCAGAGTGTAGAGTAATCGATTTGCGACTGGACATGTGCAGCATATGACGGGTCTCAAGGAAACGAGCTAAAATCCAATACTGTATCAGAATAGCTTCGGCAGTATACTCGGCGGTAAAGAGGCAGAATACATACCGCAATGACGCCGAGATGACGTCTGACATTGGCCAAGTTGGCAGTCCAGGAGTCTCCGCCCAATTCCGTTCGAGGCAGAATTCCATACTTGTATCGAGAGGCACCAGCCGTTCAAGTGGAAAGGTCGTTTTATTTTCTGCTTGCTTATTGGCGTAGAGTGGCACTTCCCCATGCTCAGTGAAGTCCTGTGAGGATATCGTGGTGGTCGAAACTGACCTAAGTTCTGTTCTATTTATCAGCATGGTATAAGCTGTCTTGACACGCACAAACAGCCCGCTTTCCGGTCGCCCTTCGAAGGCCGAGTCTTCAAGTCAAGTACTGTAACCTGTACTCCTTGTCGGGACATTCATGAGACAACGTTACTTATATTTGATGTATCCCACTTTCATTTGGTTCCGCACCTTTCCTTTGGAGGTCATGGTCCTGCATATAGAGTCGGTTGAACGGAATCAACGGAGATACGTTAATTATACCACCGTCGGTCACATGTACAGACTGTTTTAGTCCCAAAATTCAATTGCGCATTTTAACTAAACAGATCACGGAGGCTGAACGGGACTTTTAGAGCCGGGCTTTTAGTTCAAAACTCGTACAAGTTTACCGTCCATTCGAAAGCGAGTCTGATTCTTACTCGAATCAAGACAAACACCGGAAAAAAACCGTCCGAGAACTTTGCCCGCAGTGATTGAATAATATATAGTTTAGACTTGCCGTCTCTACCTTCAAGCTAACTAGATAAAACGGTAGCTGGGTCTGGATACTAGCTATCACTAGAAGCCCTTCGGCGTACGTGCGCATATACTGTGTCTTGTGTGTCGAAGGTGTAAATTTCGGGAAGGACAAATGTGGATTTCCCATCAAGAGATTTAAAACTAGAAACAAGAAACAAGATTGAACGGGTATTGGGTGCTGATAGCCAAACTAGTCTAAACACACGACCAGGCCCATACAGGACACGAAGCAACCTTTTGTACACACTCCAACCGAGGAACCCGATGGAGCAACGCAACCTGCAGCCACTCCATTGCTTCATTGTCATCCCGCTGATACACCTCCCAAACCCGACACCCCCAGAGAGATAATGTTTTGATATCATTAGCGTTAAGTATAAGAAATATCGAGTGGGCGGTAAATTCGGCCCGGATTATATACAGCGTATGGAGCTTGGGCCATGTCTCGACGGCTGTCGTGTTCGAATCCAGTTTGAGCACAGAAGACTCGATGGCGAGCTGCTCGAGCTGGGGTAGCATACCCAGAGCATGCGAGACCCAAAATGAGCCCAACCGTCGCCAGTCTTTGATGAACAACGTACGAACATTGGAGTTGCAAAAAAAGGAATGGATAACCTCGAGTTCGCCTGGTAGTCCGGTCATGACGATACTGGCGCTGAAGAGCTTTGACCCAGGGGATATGAGTGACAAAACCGTTGCGCAGCCACTCTCCAGAGAGTGAAGGTTGAGGTCTTCGAGGTCGTTCAGTACAATCAGAGCCAGATTATGACTTGTATTGCCAGTGGTGACCCCAAGGCAATCGAGCTTGATTCGACGAAGCCTGGGACAGACGGAAAACACCTCGGCGAGCTGATGAGTTGTTGGCCATAAAGTCCGCGGAAGATACTGGATCGACAGATCGACGAGATCGTGATAAACGGCACTCGCCCAGTGTATATACATCCTCTGCAGATCAAGTTGGCGCACAGGTCCCAGCAGCCGGTCATACTTGTTCGACAAGGTGTCGGATGAAAGAACAGCATCATGGCTTGCAGACGTCCGCCGTTTATCAGCTCGAACCAAAATCAACGTATCCGGTACGCTCGGAACATCAAATTGCTCCAGAAACTGAAACACCGAGTTGAATATCTCGCGTATCTGAGACTGGAACAAGATATGCAGCGAGCGATATCGTTTAGCGTACGGGGTCAAGAAACCGACGAGTCTCTGTACGTTTTCGAGGCCGAGGCCAGGCTGGGACGGATCGCTCGTGTCTTGTATGTGCAATTCGACCGGTAGATCGCCAGCACGCTCCAGCCGGTATTGGGCTCGGGCCATGAACCGGTTCGTCCACCGACCGGCTGCGACAAGATCGATATGCGTCCAGAGCGAGGATGTATCGATCGCGATCCGCCGCCAGTATGCACACACGCCCATGATATGACTCAAGCAAGTAGGTTTGGGTGGCACATAATCGGATGCAACGTCCTGGGTACAGAGAAGTCGGGCTGATGGATTAGCGATCACGAAGATGCTACTCAGAAGTTCAGGTGGAAGTGAGTTGATGGGAACAAGCTTTGTAGCGTGGTTTCGAAGACGTGTGAGCGAGCACCAGGATGTACGTAGTTGGTCATTACAAGCGGACAAGGAAGGAAGCTCTGAGCTGACGAGTTGAAGTACACTCTCAAGTAGTGGCTTATCTCCTGGCGACCGAGGAGGTCGTGTGAGAACACTTTCCAATGTAGCACACGCATCAAGATACGATTGGACCGATACGACCAGACTATCGTGAAATGCTTTCCACTGAATGAACGCTTCATTGTACATTTTTCTGGACTCAGCTAGACAAAGTAGGATCAGGTCAGCAGTGCTTATGCCCGAAGCAAATGGCTAAAGAGGAATGACGTAGTTGAGAAGAAGGTGGTGTTGAAGGGGTGAGATAATCAGACCCAAACCACATAGAACCAAACAACTTGAGGCTACACGTCTAATTAGTGATTTCCAGGTCTGAAGAATAATGTGAGGTCCGAGGGACTTCAGAATCGAACGTGAGGGTGTCGGCGATATCGAGACTTAGTGTGAGTAAGTATGACTTGCCAGACGACTCGGATTCGAGGGAGGTGGGTCTGTATGTACACGAGCGGGCAAGCTTAAATAGAGAGAGAACGAACGAACGTGAAATAGAATAGGGAAAGAGGTAGGGAACGTGGGTGTATGCAGGCGAGATAAGATAGGCACAGCCGCAGGCTGTGCCGGGCATGTAAGACAGCGCGCGACCCTTGCAAATACCCCCCTAGCGGCGCGGCGGCTGAAAGAAAATTGTTCAGCTACCATTTATGCTACCGCTGGTCATATACACAGACTTGACGAATATGGAAACTCATTCTTCAGTCTGACTAGTCAGACCACGGAAGCTAAGCGGGACTTTTATATTTGGACTTTGGCCCAAGGCTGTTGGGTGCACAACCAATGCGGAAGCCACTAGAGCTATGCTAGAACATGTAGACATGTAGGCCATATTAGTACTGTATCGCTTGGGCACATAACACAGACCAATGAGCGCTGGCGCCGAGCTAGTCAGTTTTTGTTATTTGGGTTTCCTATTGCAATATATTATGGACATCAGGTTTGCAACGCTTATATTGCATTTTTCAAGGCTTAAATGAAGCGTTTTGGCGCCTGGATTCTCTTCCGCCCCTACTCATCCTCCTCAATAACCTCTCTAACGACCCCAGCCAACCTCCTTAGCGCCTCATCTACCTCGTTCTCCCCGAGCACACTAAATGCAGCCCTCACATACGACGTCTTGCGTCCACTGGGGTAAAATGCCGCACCAGGTACCGCCAATACACCTTTAGCCAACGCTTTCGTCCGAACAAGATAGAACGAGTCGGATTTCGAGGGGGGAAGATTCAACTTGAACCTATCAACATCTCGATTTAATCACTAATATGCGGCTCATAGGTCGCGAGGCGTACCAGAAGAATAACCCAGCCTCGGGCTTTGTCCATTCTGCCAATGGTTCCCTACCCACCGGTCTGAAATGCTTGGTCATGGCCGTGTCAAACGCATCTCGTTTCGCCCGGTAGAACCCGGCAATATTGGATACGTGAGCATGGAATCCGGTGGGACCCCAGTGCTTGAGGATAGCGAGGATGATGGATTGGGTTGTGCTGGCCGCTTGGAGGTTTGCTGCGGATGTCTGCAGAGGGAAGATGAACCTAGGTCGTACGTAGAAGAGATCGAGAAAGGAAGATCGACTTACGTGAGAGTTGATTGCTTTGACAATTTCAGGCGGCCCGGTTACGAAGCCAATACGCATGCCTACAGAATTTCATCACTTTTTGTGCTTGCCTCGGTGATATATGAAACAGAAGTCTTACCTCCGGAGAAAACCTTGGAGAAACTATCAAATCTTACTACTCGCCGCTGACTTCTATCGGCTTGAGCTTGAATCAGAGTATTTTCGAGGGAGAGGTAGGATGGCGGACGCTCTTCCGACCCAAAGTAGAGGAAGAAGTATGGATCGTCTATATTAGGGCATTATTAGCTTGTTACGTGAGTGTAACGTAATAATGAGTACCTTCGAGGACCAAGAAATCATACTCCTCTGCTAATTCGAGCAAAGCCTTACGTCTTTCGAGCGGTGTAGTCGAACCCGTCGGGTTACATCCAAACGGAACGGTGTATAATGCTTTGGGCAGGCGTTTCCCGACGGGCCAAGATTCGAGTGTGGATCGGAGGTGGGAAATAGAGAGGCCGAGAGGGTCAGTTTCCACCTCTGGAACAGAATCTCATGAATACGAGAAAAGATGTTTAGATCAGGCTGAGAAACTTGCCTACTAGATCCGCTTCGAGGGTTTGAAGGATTGGAAGTACACCTCTGTTCGCGTTCACGTAAAGTAGGACGCTTTCTCGCCGAAGTTCTAAATTTGGAAAATCACTCACGCATATACCGGTGCCTCGACCAACACCGAATCGCCCAGATCCACCACGCTCGAAAATGCCTTGTACAGAAGGTCCTGGCTCCCACTTCCCATTGCCAGCTGCAAATTAACATCATCCACGTCCACGCCGTGTTCGTTCTTTTGAAATACCGCGAGAGTCTGCCGAAGCTCAGGTATGCCGTCCGTAAAACTATATTGCAGGGCGGTTGAGATGTCGGCGTTTTTGAGTGTGAGTGTTTCAAGAACTGTCGAGTCAGAAGAAGCCGTGGGCTGGTACGGCTGCGGAGCGGTGGGCGAGCGTAGAGTGATGGAGAGTTCTTCAATTGGAAAAGTCGTTGGGTTTGGCTTTCCTGCGAGTAGAGATATTACGCCTAGTTGGAGCTCTAATGGCAGAAGTCCGCGAACTAGATAAACCATGAGGTACATAAATACAAGTGTGGAGCAGTAATAATGCAGGAAGGCTTACTGCCGTCAATCGTGCGCAGGGTTGTGCACCGCGCCATGAACCGGGCGTAGTTCTCATATACATGTTTTGGAGATCCGGCCTGTAGGATATGAAGGTGTGAGCGTTAATTACTTGAGTTTATATGGATACGGATGGCGCAATGAAAGAAGCTGAAGTCATACCTGCGACTTGAGCTGGCTAATTTCGGGAGCATCTTCGGCAGTGATGTTGGTTGGAGGATGGACCATGGCGACCGGTATTGAGAGGGGGAGAACGCGTCCGTCTGGGATTTATGTAAAGATTCCCATTCGAGTCAGAGCGGACAGGGTTGAAGCTGACTGTAGATTCATGACGGTGGCATTTGTCATGGTGGAGAACGATAAGAATCGCGTATCGGGTACAAATCACCGGTGTAAACAAATCCCGCCCAGAATAGCCCGCGAGAACCTTCAGGAGAGCCCAATCAGCCGCTAGCGTCAACACATCCCGCCTAGCCCAAGAAAGAGAATCCCAGAAGAAGTCGAAAGATACAATCATGACGAACGCAATTATCAGGCAGATATAAATAACCGAGTCTGATTGTCGGTGAATCCGGTGCCGCGTGGTAGATGCTATTCAATGCGGGGATAAATTAGCCCTTCTAGTGGTCTCTGAGCTGCGACGAACAGAAGACTTGCATCAATAACCAAAGACAAGACAGAGAACGGTTGCCGGATTAGGAGGGGGTGGTTGTCAATCAAACAACCACGTGCTCGACTTTCTTGATGAAATCACACCTTTTGTCTTGGTCCACCACAGCCGGAAAATGATTTTCGAATCGCGGCCCGCAGCTCGTCGTCCAGGCGAGCCACCTCGCAACGGGAGGGAAGAATAAGGGGCACATGTCGCTTAACCGGCGGGTTGATTGTTGATATTGCTAATTTACCGCACCAGATGGCGTTATAAGATCGGGACTGACCTGGAAAAATTTCCCTATTCGCACTGGCACTTGGGCGTGCAGTTCAGCTGGTCTTTCTGTCCCCCTAGTACGTCCGAGATAAATACGTGAACAGTGTTATATAACTGACGCTTTCCTGGGTCGACAAGGTGCGAGCCCACGCTCCCTGTATCATCTTGTACAATCACAGTCTTTCCTCGCTTTTCTGTCCTTCGTTTTTCTATCTGCTATGGCTGGAGGTCCACCCGCAAAAGAAGGTCCGACTCCTCCTCTCTCCAATGAAGAGATTGCTTTCTACACCGATATCTTGATCTTACTCGTCCTCTTGTTCTTTACTCTCACCGCCCTCCCCCGGATCATCGTACGCTTGACCCATACCTCTGCCTGGCGCGACGGTTGGATTATCCTCCGTGGCTCCTCATCTGCTAGTTCCCCTTCCACACTCTACCCGACTCGCTCATTCACCGTTTCCCGCCAGCCCACCCTTCGCCGAGTGCTATCGGAGAAGAAGATTGTTCTCGGAACAACGGAGAGTGACACCTGGGAGAGCTCCTTTGGCCCGTACGATGGTGCACCCAAGAGCAAAACAACTCTAGGTGGTGTGAACACCGTCTCTCACCTACGCCACGCCCGTGGAGAACAACCCAACCTCCCCACCCGGTGCCCGTCCTACCTCTCCCTCCTCCAACCTGCGTCTAAACTCGTTTCTGCCCGATATGATGGATACTCTGTCGGCCAATACGTCCTGCTCCTGTTGTACGCGACCTTGATCGGAGTTTCGATGTTCCTCTACTCGACTCCGGTGTCGAATATTCAGAGGGCTGGGTTTGTGTGTATTTCGCAACTCCCAATCGTATTTGCGCTTGGAACAAAAAATAGTCTGATTGGGTGGCTAGTGGGGATGGGATATGAGAAGGTGAGTCGATTGAAGCGCAAGGGAGGTACGGTATATGCTAATCGTATTGGATAGTTGAACTATATACATCGATTTGTCGGCCAACTCATGTTCGTCACTGCGTTGTTCCATATCGTAGGATACCGTAAGACTCCCTTTATTCTTATCGCAGTCTTTGAACTAATTCAAAATTATAACAGTTGTGAAATGGACCAAGACTGGCGTCATCTCTATCGCCGCCAAGAACCAATTGTGGGGTTGGATGACCTTTGGCGGCCTCGTCTTTTGCGCTGTCCTTTCCGTGCCGGGTATTCGGCGGAGCTCGTACCACTTGTTCTGGCACTCGCACTGGATTGGGTTGGTTATTATGCTCTTCTCCGTACGTACTTTTTTTCTCATTCCCTCCCGAACCTTCCTTCTCTTTCTTCCGAACTTTCGATCGACCGCATGACGGTTACTAAATAATCGCGGAACACAGGCCTGCATGCATGTCCCAGCCTGCATTCCCTACTGCATCGCCGCAGCCTCCGTCTACGGGCTTGACCAGCTCATGCGCCTCCTCAAAAGTCATCTCGTAACAGCAACGATTACACCCGTGCCAGAAATGAAATGCACCCAGGTACGCACCAACTCAAAGCTGACACTAAAAAGCACCTAACCCTCGTGGAATAGATCTCAATACCACACCTCACGCGCGGTTGGCGCGCCGGTCAACACGTCCGCATCCGAGTCCTAAGCATGGGCGTCGGGCCTATTGGATGGGCCGAATGCCATCCGTTTACGATTGCGAGCGTTTCGAATAGGTCTGGAACGGGGGATGGGTTGACTTTGCTTTGTAAACGCGCTGGGGATTGGACGAATAAGCTGTATGCGCTAGCCCAGGGAAATGGAGACGAGAAAGGCGGGTATGGTGTAGGGAAGAACGTGAAGGTTATTGTCGGGGGGCCGTACGGTGCGGTTTTGTTATTTGTCTCTTTCTTGACTTAGGTTGATCGGGGGTACTCGTTGTGATTGATAGGTGGGACGGGCCCGGTTATCCTTGCTTCCTTTAGCTCGGCGATGATCGTTGTCGGAGGGAGTGGAGTAACTTTTGCGACCAGCGCGGTTGAAGAAATGATCCTCCAAGCTGAGAACGGGTGCGCGCGTACGAGGATTCTGGAACTTATCTGGGTCGTTCAAGAACATAGTGAGCCTACCTGCTATCCGTTCCTCAAACCTCAATCTAACCACGTATCATAGACTCGGCCGCCCCTCTCCTCCCAATCTTTGCAACCCTCCTAACCCGAGCGTCAACAGTCCACACACTGAATATGCGCGTAACGATCCACTACACCCGCGCAATTTCGACTCTCCCCGCCAACATCTCTGCTCTCGCCGGACACGAGGGTATCGCATTTGCCGCCGGTCGGCCGAACATCACGGGTTCGCTGGACGAAGTTGTGCGCCAGACTGCAGCGTATGGAACGTCCGGGGGTGTAGTCGTAGGCGTGTGTGGACCCCAGGCGTTAGTCGAAGATGTGTGGAAGGCCGAGCGGGCTGTGGGTGGTGAGATGAGAACTGCGGCGGGGGGTGTGGAGGTACATGAAGAGTGAGTGTTTCAGTTTATTTAAGCAGTTTGGGGGAGACTGATGATTTGTTTTAGGGCGTTTGGGTGGTGATTGTGGTCTGATCTGTGATCGGGCTGAGTACTGGGCGCTGGGCGCTCTGTGGGTGTTTCATATGTTTAGTTATTCTGGCTCTTGTCGCGATAATGTATTTTTTCAAGGTGATTTGTGTGTGGCTGATTAGTGTAGAGCCGAAGAAGGGGTTTTGTGGCTGGTAGATGCTGGGATAAGTGACACCCGGCGATCTGGGCTGTAACTCCCGGATGTATGCGCTCGAAATTTCCATAATCCAACGCATATTTTCAGCCACATTTCTTATCTGAAACGCTCCAGGTCGAAGAACCTGAAATCGAGTTGTATTATCGCAACTAAATTTATGCGAAACTTTCTACTGAAATTATTCAATATAGGCCGCTCTAGCGAAGCAACAATGAAAGAGCTCTACTCCTAAATGATTGAACGAAGGGGAACTGGGCTGAGTGTTTTGACTATGAGAAGAACAAGGGAATGATTCAGTCAAGCTCTGTAAATTCTGTCGTATTTCAATAGTATCCGTTTATGGGGTTGAGCAGATGTTCTCACGAGGATGATCGGGACGGTGTAGTGGAGCGATATTATACGACCCGCGAGCCGACTAACACGGTGGATATGAATTAATTGGACTTTTGGCGGGTTTTACATTTGGTCCGAGTATGCAACAGGCGTGAATGAACTGCCGTAGAATCATGCGTGACCCTAGTATTAATGGACTGTGTGTTCTCATTGAGATCCACCACTGCTTTTCTCAAATACGCATTAGTGCAGACATCCAGGACAACTATGAGGCCACCGTGCTGATTTGCATCATGTTTTAGTTCGTGAATAATCTAGAGTGCCCAATTATATGGAGGAAGGAGAGGAAGGTTGTTTGAATAAAAGATCTACGCTTGCGTCGGGGAGCGAGAGACCAGGGAAATGAATGTGGGAAGGTGAAGCAGCTGCCGTTGCTCGGCTCGAGAACAAGTGCGTTGGTACGAGAACTTTGAGGCTTATCTAGTCTGCTCATTCAAGTGTAATGAGTCTCATCCCCCTAAACTTCAAGCCTAGATCCGACCCTGTGGTAGTAGCATTTGTGGGAAGACAGCCTCGGTTGTCTTGCTCCTTTCGGTCTTCACGGTCTTTGCATAGGCGAGAACAGGTGATGTCGTTGTCGTCGCTATCGGGGCAAGCGATGGTCAGTTTAGGAACTGAAGCTTCTAAGATCGTCGGGCGGGGTCAGCAGGACAAGGTACAAAAGACGGGGAATGGATGTGCACAAAAGGTGAGATGAAAACAGGTAATTTAATTCGGTTGGACAGGGCTGACATTGTCCTAGGGCATATGGAGTGGCGATAGTGGTCTGATCGAGATCGGGGGCTGGGCGGAGCGCTGGTCGCTCTTCGAGCGCG
>WSTH01001556.1:0-11916 GCA_019616345.1 Ceratobasidium sp. 395
AACGGGGAGAGTTATGCGTTCCCGCTTGCGCCTGGTGCGTTTGTTGAGATCAAGCCAGAGGAATACGAAACTCAAGCCCCTGTCGTCGCCCATTTGCTCCCGACTCCAGACGACTCGAACGCTGCTTCGCCTGTTGATGAAGAGGAGCTGTTTAGTTTGTTACCCGACGGCTGGATTGCGATTGTTTGTGGTGTTGCGAAGAACTGGGGTGAAGAGGATTTGCCTGAGCGGTTCTTTGTTGCGCCCAAGGAGGTGTATATGCCGGATGTGACGGCTGTGGGAGACGTGTTGATGGGTAAACTCGGGTACGGGACGTGTGCAGAGTGTGTGGATAGTTGCACACCTTTTGTCTACGGTACGCCCCCTTTCTCCTATTCGCCTTCATTTCGATACTATTTTTTTTCCATTTAGTCCCGCGAAAGCTATTCGTCGAAGAACACGGCCTGCGCATGCTCATGGAAACAGAAGGCACGGGCGTCGAGCTCCCTCGAGAACGGTACGAAGCGGGCGATTGGGCTTCGACGATCGAGCGTGCTTGGGAACTTGGGAAGGAGAAGAAGATCGCGCGGAGGTTGTTGGGTGCCCGAGGGGATGCGAGGAGGCGGAGGCAAGGGAAGCAGATGGCGCGGGAGTTTGAGGGTTGGTTGGGTTTGTGGAATGAGGATGGTGTCAAGGCGTGAAGACGCATAGATTTGGGGCGTACACGGACACGTATTTGAACGGACCTATGAGGGGACGGACAGACCTTGGTGAAGAATGAACATTAGATGGACACTTTGTATCGTTTTGAACATTTTCTACTAGTGTATTGGACGTTGTTGTTGATTGTGTTATTGCTTTTTTGTATTCGTTTGAACTATCATTGATTAGACTTATGCTGTTGTTTTATGTTCTATGTTTTGCTGCTTTACGAAATATGAATACATGCAACTAGTCGCTACTCACTCGAACAAACTCCTCACCTGCCGAGTGTTTACTTTTTTCCAAGTGTGTGATTACTTGAATTCATTGGCCCCAAGCACAACCTCCAACACGCCCTTCAACCCCTTCTCCTCCAGAAACACCCTCACCTCACCCATATCACCCCGATTCCCTCTTGCACCCCTCGTCGAAATCATCTCAGTCACCTCATCCATACTCTCAAACGCCCGCTTCACACCACTCTCCCTATACCTCTCCGTAATCTTTTTCTGATGCGACGGAATATCCGCCCAACTCTCCGTTTTAATCCGGGCGATAAAGCTATCGGGCCCGAGCGGGCTCGGAGACTCTACACAGAGCAGACCGGGTTTCCCGGCGAGGACGAATCCGGTGATCGAGTGGTCCGGCGCGAGCTTCACGATGTCCGCGCGTTTGGACCGGGTGGAGAGCGAGGGGAGGTAGAACCACGCTCGGGTGATTTTGTCCGGCGCAGTTGGTGGTTCTTGTGGAGTAGGGATAGATGGTGATAGAACGGATGTACTGGTCGAGGGGTTTAGTTTGGCCGCGGTCGACTCGGACTGGAGGTGTTCGATGGTTTGCATGAGCCAATCTCGGGCGTCTTCGGCGCCTTGGACGTCTGGAGCGAGTGATCCCTGATAAGGCGGGAGAGAGCCCAAAAGCTCTTCGTACAGCGTGCGTGAGAGCCATGAAGAATGTTTTATCGAGAGCTCAAGTAGCCGAGGCAGTTTATGTGGAGAAACTAGTGGAGCTCGAAGATGCAAGATGGTAGTAAGGACGAGCGTCTGAGAGTCTGAGACGCCTAGGTATATCGATATATGCAGGTCTCTAAACGACGAAGCGGAAATTTTGGGCGAGCCGGAGGTATCGAGGTAGTCTCTGAGCGCTACAATCGTTTCTGCGGTTTCGTCGTCCATCTCGAGCTCGCCTTCACCGTAGAACATGGAGGCAAGTAGGTCTGCGATCGAGAGCTGGGTTTCGAGGACCTGAGCGGAAAGGGCCATGTTTATCTATAGCAAAGTTTATATAACGATAGGTGGCGTGGTTCTAGTTCTACGAGGGTATATGCGTTTGGAGGTGGTGGTAAATAACAAGCCAAAGGTAGTCACGTGTTAGTTAAGTTGTGATTCATTTGTCCTGTTTCCTTGTATATAACTGGACAAACAAATTGTAACATATGAAGTTTACATGTATGCCAGAATAAACCACAATTCCCTATAGATCTCGCGTATAGCCCGAAGTGAAATTTCTTACCCAAGCCCTCTTCAAACGCTAGAACCCGCCCGTGGGCCAGCAAGCATAAGAGCAATCAACTGATCTAAAACATAAGGCTAAAGGCAGGCCAGCTTAGATCTGTGTCAACAAAACGCTAAGTAGAACCCTCACTTTAATCATAACGTCGTCTACTCCAGAATCGCGAGCATGCTGAATTTGTTCTGCGCGGGCGTTCCCAGTTACCGCAATGATAAAATTACGCCTCCTCAAACTACCGATTTCCTCCAATCGACGGATCTCCTTGGTAGCAGTAAAGCCATCCCTATACATTCAAGTTAGCATCTGTCTCACAAAATAGGGGCTCTCGACTTGCATGACGGGCATCTGGAGGTCCATCTAAGCACGAGAATCGGTCAGTTCTAGATTTTTCACAAGCCGTGAAGTTGACGTACCAAAATCACGTCAAATGGCGAGCTGCTGGCCTGATTTTCAGTTATTATTTGAACGGCTTGTGCCCCGTTGGATGCTAGAATAGCCGTGAATCCAGCTCGTTTCATCTGCCGCCTAAGCAAGGGAATAAACAGAGGTCTAATCTAGCATTAAATTAGACCCACATTAAGATCGTCTATAGAGTGTTAAAAGTCAGATATATGCGTCAGTTTTACAAGAGTTCTCCGCTTACCTGGTTGACTTTATTATCCTCAGTTACTAGAACCCGTAGCTCTCGCTTTGAAGCAGGACGGCTTGGTCCCGCTTGAGGTGTTGAACTCAGTGTTCCTCGAGCGACAGTGCTCGTAGAGATACGTTGGACTGGAGTAGGAGGTTTGGTGGCACGGATGAAGAAGCGGAGGGTGGCTCCATTACCAGAGTTAGATACTTCTACTCGTCCATCCAAGAGACCTAGAAATATTCTCAGTTAACATACTAATCGCCCTCGTCGTTGTCATATGCGTACCACAGAGATGATGGCAAACAAACAGGTCCAACCCTGAGCCACCAAAAACATGGTGATCGTTCTGAATAATATCCTTAACGGCAATATGATGTTACGACACATCCAAACTTACCGACCCTTCCTGGAACCTTTGGGGACGAGAATTAATCGAGCATTTTGCCTTAATATTAGAAAGACTTGCCTGTGGAATAGCAGCTCCAGATCCTCTTTTAAAAGGCCCGGGCCGGAATCTTGAAAAGACATGTATATGTAGACGGATTGAAGTTCGTCTCCCTCGGCACCAGGCTGAGTCGCGACAGAGGGCACCAGGCAGGACTCGTCGATAGGAGGGTCTGAGGAGACATCAAGAGATACCTTAATCTCGCTTAGCCGTGCGTTCATTTCGGTAAACCGAATCGCATTTGACATGAGCTAATTGTTGATTGTAAGCTAAGATACTAGATAGAAAAAATGACCTAACGTTTGTGATAATTTGGGTCAACCGACCAAGGTCTGTGAACACAGTTGAGAACCCCGGCGTGTTCACACTAGCGCCAAATTCGATCGAAAGAGAAATGCTCTTCCTATACACTTATTAAAATTCGGAGCTGTCGCACCGTTAAAGTTTCCTCACGATGCCAACTCCGCCCCGAAACTTGCTAGTATTTGCTGCACCTCGGTTTTCAACTCGAACGTGACAGGAAGAATAGTTAATGCCTAAAGTTTACTCCTGTAAGTTTTATGAGTTCGCTTGTGGTTTAGACTTACGTTGAGTTGAATTTTGGAAAGGCTGAGTATATCGTTCGCAATCCGTTCTTCAACGACGCCGAGTTAGAATCGCTCTATGAACTAGATATTGCTCGAACCTTGAGATATTCCGCACCTAGCAAAAATCAATCATCTACCGAAACCTACGAGCAAGACTAGACCTACTGTCTGATGTTGTTCAATGCTTGTATATCGTCGTCTAGCTCAGCAAGTATTTGCGGCGTAGGGATATAAGGAGTGTCGTTTGCAGAGTATCCCACTAGGATCCCCTTGAGGGCCTTCATGTTTGCACGTACTACATCCTAAAGCGAAATGCTTGGTTAGCTAAACTAGCTATTTAGTGCAAACAAATCCCTCACAGCGTTCTGTAATATCGCAGATACCGGCTGCCTAGAGAGGAGCAATTACCAAACAGCTAATTGCGCTATAATGGAATGAACATACCTCAATTCATGCGATGTGACGTCGATCAACAGTTCTGTGAATCAGGGTGAGATAATGACGGTAGCCAAGGTAGTATGAATACCCTGGGCCTTCCGCCTCTCGACTTCTGCCCGCCTCTGGACCTCGGCGTCATGTGCCCTGGCTGCAGCTGCCTGCTCGCGTTCTTCTGCCAATGCAACCCGAGTTTCCTCAAGGCGATGAAGGTTTGTAATATCCGTAATGGTACCAAGTGCACCCAGACACTCCCCTTCGGGAGTAAGGAGGGGTGTTATGTCAAACTGTGTCCAAGTACCTCCGACCCATTGTATGCGCTATGACATTATCGTCAGCTTGTTAAATCGGAACGAATGATATCTCAATCATACAGTGCTAGACGACTTTCCATCAGCTAGACATCCACGCCAGGCTTGGACAGCATCGGCCTGGCTTTCGGAGTAGATTCTACCATCAATGGCAATGAGTACTGTATGTCGCTGCAGAGGTAAGCACGCACTGATTCATCCACTCGTCCCGATCCCGAGTTGCATCATAACCAGTTACCTGGTGCCATCTAGGATTTGTGTATGTCAATCTGATTCCAAAAAGGAACAATTAGTTAGAACGCAAGGTATCTGATTAGGTTTTAAGGTTTACGAACCGACCAAGTGTGTCGGTTCGGAAGATTCCAACCTGAAGAGTCGGACGGCTTAAGTGTGGGGTTGACGGCAGGCTGTGCGAAGCTTACAGGTGATAGGTTCATAAGCGTCTGTAGCTCGCTTGACCGTTCGGTGAAATCATTTTCAAGCTTGATCCGGCGCTTTCCAATCTGCAACTGCAAGTGGGACCTCGCAAGAAGGTCGCTAGGGTTGAACAATTATAGAGAAACTCAAGTTGCGTGTAGTTGTTCACCCACCGGATACTAAAAGGCTTGGTGACACAATCAACAATGCCATCCGCCTCGCCAGCAAAGAATTCAGCTGCAATAAAGGTCATGAGTTCATCCTCGAGCTGCGCAGCTAGCAGACTCACTATTGTCTAATGCAGCGGTGACGAATATCACTGGGACAAACATTGTCTTTTTCTCACTGCGGAGTCTTGATAAGAGTTCAGGGCCGTTAATCCTAGGCATCCCGATATCGCTACAGGCAAATTAAGGTCATAAGTAGAAAGAGGAAGGCGAGGACTTGCCTTAAAATTAAATTCACATTGTTTGAGTGGGCAACCTCCAACGCTTCCAGCC
Organism: Ceratobasidium sp. 395; assembly: GCA_019616345.1. Taxonomy (NCBI): domain Eukaryota; kingdom Fungi; phylum Basidiomycota; class Agaricomycetes; order Cantharellales; family Ceratobasidiaceae; genus Ceratobasidium; species Ceratobasidium sp. 395. The sequence continues at coordinate 5,520 of WSTH01001556.1, forward strand.
CGTCGCGCGCCTCGAATACAGTCATGTGTGGAGCAAATATGCTGCCTATGAAACTTCGCATATCTGGGTCCTAGGGGGACTTCCATAACCTCAGCCAGACTGAGAATAGAGTCTCGCACGTACGTTATCCACAACCAATATAATATCTGACTTCTTGAAAAACATCGGCGCAGAGATAGCATTGTGCTCATTTGTTTCTAGAACCTTAGTTGGGGTATCAAGCTCCATCCAACTATAGGTTTCCCCGTTAGTACGATACTATATGCACACTAGCAGGGCTCACTATTTAGATTGCCCAAAAATCAAATCCGAAGGTGAGACCGTTCTCTCATCCACTCGTTCAGGAGCAAGGTGATCGCAGCCCAGAGGGATCTCGATCGTAAAGGTACTCCCAGTGTTATCCACATACTCGCTCTCGGCCCTGGAGGAAACAGACAACTTGCCGCCGTGCAAGCTCACCAGGTCCTGAAAATATGAGTCGGCAGCAGTAGGCCTAGATGTACATGAAGGACTAACCTTAGCTACTGCGAGGCCGATTCCTGACCCTTGAACGGGCTACGAGGTTTTGGTTAGCATCTCACATATCAGTTATTGTAAGAGAATTACCAACGAACCAAATCGTGTATCCGATGGAACAGTTCGAATATTTCGCCTTGCTTGGCTGTTGGTATCCCAATGCCTATAGGGCCGTGCGTGAGAGATTAACTCACGGCATATTCGTAACTCACCAGTGTCACGAACACGGAGGTAAGCGGATGTCGAATCATAAGATACTAAGACAGTAACTTTTCCTGCTCTTGTGTACTTGAATGCGTTGGTGAGCCTATAAAATATTGTCTAAGCAATATGCGTGTGTAGACCACCAGAGATGTGCGAACAGGTTGCAAAACATCTTTTCCCAAAGCTCTATTACAAGCATATAAGCATATATAGGGCGAATCTGCGAGGGAACACGAACGAATATCAAGATATGTCGAAGGTTTCGCGTCATAATCCTGCTGTTGAGTTTCCAGGTGCAACTCAATGCCCCTTGTCTCGGCCACGCCGCGGAATAAGGACGTCAAGCTTTCGGTAATTTCATTGAGGTGGACTGGTCGAAAATGACCTTTGATATCTCCGGCCTCTAGTTTACTCACGTCTAGCACTGACTGTGGGAACCTAGAATTAGGTAGAAGAATTGTGCGCAAATAGAGATGACACACCTCAACCATACGCCGCAGCCTTGCGACATTTCGCGTCGCTAAATCAACCCGACTTTTGACGACCGGCGTAAGGTCCTGCGACTCGGCCAGTTGTTCCAGTGGCGCTTGAACCAAGGTAAGTGGGGTGCGTAACTCTGACAAATATAAAGGTTGCGATCAGCCCAACCTGAAAGACACATTATCAATCGAAAACACTCGCCGTGGGACACGCCCATAAAAAACTTGGATTGCGCCGCATCAAGTCTTGCTCTCTCCCTCGCAAGTTCTGCGTCAGTTTCCATCTGTAACACGACTATCAAACGACTCGTGAACGCAGCAGCGATTGACTCGAGCCATTTTGCGTAGCTTTCATCATAGACCAAACGAGTATTCAGACCAAGAACCAGCACAGCATGGGGAAGGACCGGTCCGTCGTTTTTCCCGGGGTAAGCAATCGGAATTGGAAGGAGCGCAGCAGAGTTAGTAACGTTTCCGAACGAACGCTTGGGAAGTCCTTCTGTGACGCTGTCTGGGAGTGAGCTGACTATCTGCGTTTTGCCAGACGAGAAAAGGGCAGGGAACGGCCATGGGCTTTCTATATGTGGGTCCTCCAATTTTTTGTCGTCGGTACTGGGAGTGGAGGGATCAGAAGGGGATTCGCCCGTTGGGACAATGTCCGGACTATCCCGCTCATGACTATCTGGAGACGATTTGGAGTTATTTTGATGTGGCCGTAAGGTAGCAGGGTTGAGTACGTATTCAACAGACTGAGGGGCAGCTATGTGATTGTCAGAAATTCCAATAACACCTGCAAGGTTAAGTTTTGCTTTAATTAGTTTTATGGGTACCATCAAAGGCTTTTGTCGGCGAGAACCATCGCCTTTCAGATAATGCCGCGCCCGCGTATCGCTTGAGCTGCAGAGATATAATGCTGCAAAGGGGAAACTGTGGGGGAAAAGTCAATTGCTGAGTTGTACATCTGATTGAGGCCCTACTCAATATCGTGCTCCGAAAGAACCGCGAGCACAACTTGTAGGACCTCGTCGTGCGTTTTGGCCTCCGAAAGCCGGGAAATCATATCTGTGACGCACTGTACCCGGCGCTCAGCAATAACTTTCCGAGTGGTATCATATGTGCTGTTTAATATGCCGCCAACGGAGCCGTCCTCTTGCCCGATAGGAGTCCAATGCCATGTACTAGTCCAATGTAAATAAAATACAATATCGATGGGCTTTTTCACAACAGGGTACTTACTGATACACCTCTCGGGGATTCCCAAAATCGGTGAGTGACGTGAAGAACAAGGGATCTGTGGTCGGTATTATAAGGAGAAATCAAACTAAAACGAGGAGTACATACCATCGGTTCGCCAAGTAGACTGTCCGTGTTTGCAGAGCTCGGCAATTGAGTTTGCTCTATCCCATTGGTCGCCCCACTGAGTGCAGTATGAGCGAACAGATTTTTAGGTAAAATACCCGGTACTCACTGCAACGCTAGCCTTTTGACCGTAGATTGAAGGGTGCTTGGATCCAGCGAGCGCGGCATAGGCGTTGTTATATATCATAACAAGGCTGACAAAAATGTAAGTTCTTCTATCTTGGAATCTCATGCACGTATCTCACTCGGGCCAGCCCCAATATATCGTAGTCTAAGTAATAATAAAAATTAGATCGAGCCCCAAAAATTTTAGTCTAAGAACATATAGTCACAGGGATGTTTGTCGCCATTATATATCGCACCATAGTCTTCAAACTTTCTGGCCATTCTGACCGAGGGCCCAACGTGGTTGTCTCCCAAGGGAATGTGTATAGCAAACTAGACGGCAGGTCTGCTGTGTTCATAGCCACAGCTGAGTCGCGAGAAACGGACCTGTCAGATCCTCTACTTGAAGAGCGGCCTGGAACGGGCTCATGTTCCTGCGCCGCTGAATCGATGCCCCTAGGAGACAGCGCGCTTGAGGTTCGGGCCGGTAACGCCGTATACACAAACAATCGATTAGCGGAATTATCCCCTAGAGGGAGAAGAGGCGTGGCTGTGAACTCCAGCCGAAGAGGACCAGATTCGTGGGTGAGCCATGGGGGTTGAAGGTCGATGCTCCACGCGCCTATGCTTCCGTTTAGTGTGTTGGTGGTAGGGTAAGTGGCATCATAGAGCCTTTGAAAGATGCTTGTGTCGCAGATAGCGCTGAAAAATGCAGCATCATCGAGAGTCGCAGTATTGCCCTCTCCCAAGACTAGAGAATGCAACGCAAGGTTTCCATATACGAGTGTTGGATTGGTATGCGATAAACCGTCTGTGCCTATGATAAAGGCTGGCCCGGGATATACGTCCAGGAATGAGCGCAGAGAGATGGAATCTAACCGCTCCCCCATCGCCGGAACTCCCAAGAGGGTGAAGAGGTTGGAAACGAACGATCCCATCCTCTAGAACGCACAGACCCATGTGGCAGTTTTATCAAGACATCAGGATCGGGAGGGAGAGTGATCGGGAGTGTTTGGAGGCACGCCCCGCTTTCCTAGGCAAATCCGTGCCGGGAAATTTCCGAGACTGCTGGATTTGGTTGTGGCTATTTTCTGGAAACCCAACGCCTACATATAGGGTGTAAGGTTACTTCATTATTGCTAGCCGAATTCTTGATTACAGTGCTCTTTGCTCCACCGAGGTCATGAGATCTCAGAGAACCCAAAACGATACACATTGTTAGAGTTTGATGCCCCACATCCTAATTTGGAATGACGTATATACATTTGTCACAGGCCCCACTCATTAATCAAACCATGACTCAGCGCCGCTTAGGAGAACCAGCTCCGTCGCCGTCTTCAGCCTTTCTCTTCATCGCAAACCCAAACGCGACTTTTCCTCGCTCGGCTCCACCAGCAGGCGATGCCGATCCTGATATTGGTTCGGCGGCGACGCGAGAAAATGCGGGTTTCATCTTGGCAGGGGCAGCAAAGCTAGAGGCAGGTGTGTCTTCCCTACTGGCAGGAGCGGTATTGGCAGAATGATTGGCGGGAACGGGGACGAAGCCAGTGATGTCAACCGAGGACATGACAGGAGTGCCCTCGCTGTCGTTCTTTTTCTTCTTGCCCTTTTCGGCCTTGGACTTGGACAACTCCCTGTTGTCGAGGAATTCGGCAAGCTGGGGAACAGCTCTGATAAAACGTCAATAAAGTGCTACAAAATAAAGCGAGATACTTACCCTCTATTTCCGACCGAAAGAACCATGTGCGCTTGACCCGCCTTTTCTTGTCTAGCCTGGAACGCCTTGTTCATGCTCAACGGCGTATCCCCACTAATCATCGCCTCCCGCTTCTTCTCCTCTGCAATCTTTTTCATTCGCTTCTCCAACTTCATCCTCCCACTCCCCTTCCCGTGGAACCGATGGCTCAACGCTTTCCATGCCTCCTTCCGGTCCAACTCCCGTCCACCCTCGTCATAGTACTTGAGCTCAACATCAGGCTTGTAGTCCTTGAAGCTGTCCATCACGTCTCGCGCGTCCTGTTGGTCTCGCACACGATTTTCGTACTCGCGAGCTGATTGGTCTTTGGCTTGGCTGCGCGATCGCAAGCGAGCGAGTTCGCGTTCAGCAAGGAGGCGGCGATGGGACGCGAGCCAGGCATCTTTTTGCTTCTGAAGCGCTTCACGGTCTTGGACCTCGACGTTAGGTGCAGATAAGATTCCTTGTTGTCGCAGAATTTTCAGCGTTGAAGCCATTCCAACGCCCCGGCCCGAGCTCTCCGCAGCGGTGCCAATCTAAAATACCAGAATTAGTCTTTACATACGAGCAAGAATGTTTACACTTACATCCAACTCCTCTTCAGCGGGGACACTCGGCGCCGCAGTTGATGCTGATCCTCCAGCTGCAGCGGTGATCATTCCCTCAATAGCCATCAACATCGCCTCCTCGTCCTCTTCATCTGCTTCGCCATCCTCCTTTTCGTCAACCTCCATACTATCGATCGCCTCGTCCTGCGCGGCCGGTGCTGGCGTTGGTAGTTGTAATGCGAGCTGTTTGGGCTCCGCCGCAGCGACGGGATCGAACGTGACAGATCGAACAAATTCGGAGGTATCATCGAGTTCAAGGCCGCCTGCTGCAGGTTGCTCGTTACGCATCGCTTCCTCAGCTTTCTCTTCGGCCACTATTTCGAACACCTCGGTCATTTATTGCGTTCCAAAACAAACACTTGTTGTGCTTACCTCGTTGAGCTAATTCTTCAGGTGTAAGTTTCGCAACCTTTCGGGCCTTCGATCTCCTACTCCTTGCGAGCGCAGCTTGTAAGTCATCGTCGTCCACAAAATTTACATCCAGGTTGCGCTCTCGACGAACAAATACCGCGGGCTTCTCGTCAACGTCCATTTGAGCCGTCTCGGCCTTGACCTCGGCCTCGGGTTCGGCGGTCGACTCGGCCTGGTTGCGGCGGGAGGCTCGCTTTTTCTTGGTCTGTATCGTAAGAGGTTAGAGAGTACAAACGCCCGGGTTGTGTTTTACGTGCCTTTGGCTTTTTGAACCCTACGTCACCCTCCTTAAGATAGTCAGAAATCTCGACGTTTTCTAGACACGAAAAGCGAATATTAAGTCATTACCCGACGTACTAATACTATTACACTTACTCGTGTAGTCCAAGGATAGTAGCGCACGATCCACAACCACAACATCATCGTCCCGAATGTTCATCTTTGATCCGGCTTGAGGTGCAGCCGCTCCGAGACGAAACCCTTGCTAAAGTACTATGAGCTACAAAATATGTAGACCTGGGGTCGACGTACAGTTTGCTTGGGCCCATCGATATCCTCGTCATACTTCGCAAGTACTGCGCTCTTCATCCCTTGAGCACCCGGAGTGAATTCGTCGTCATCGTAGCCAGTATAATCTCGACGTTTTGTCTTGAGTTCATGCCGTTTTTCGTCCTTTTCGTCTTCCGCCATGTCAATGTTATGAAGCTCGTCCTCTGCAAACACAATCAATAAGCGCGTATATATAAATCTAACTAGGCATACCCTCATTATCCAAGATACGGCTATCTTTCAAAGTTAGGATTCGATCCTCTCCCTCGTTCAGCTTCTCAAAATCATGGCTGACCTTCAATCCCGCCAGATCACCTACACTCCGGCAATTAGTTTGACCCCTAACGGTCAACTTATCCACGTACTTTCATCATATGTCTGCTGTGCCATCTTGTCCATGCTCTCCAATTCGGCTTGCCTCTTCGCGGCCA
>WSTH01001557.1:0-11895 GCA_019616345.1 Ceratobasidium sp. 395
GTTGTAGTATTTATGTATTCATATCATGTTGAGATAACCCTCGAGGCCAATAGTGAATGGTTCGTGTGCATACAAGACCTGATATACGACTGTTACTATACCATTTCTGCTGGTCACTCCAAATCGATGCCATAAACGTGAACACGCTTTAGTGCGGGAACATAGCCAATCCAAGTGTCCAAGCTCTGAAATTCTTCAAGCCATGAATATATCTCCTTTTTAGAGCTTGCCTCATGGTGTGCCCAGATGATGGAAATCATTTCGAGATTGTCGAACCCGCTATTCTGATTGACAAGTGCCAACCGATCCTGAAGGTGATGTGGGCGGAACCTCGTTTCTGGGATCTGTAAATGATGAACTTAGTAGGGACGTTGGGTCAACTACGTCTAAACGTACCTTCGGAGTATCTATCACTGTAATTATTCTAACATTCCTGTGAGCGCCATGCCTTTTCAGTGAGGCGATCATGTACGGCCAGGGGTCTGCTTCTGTCGCCGATGGACAGCGGAACCATCCGGCGGAGTTGAGGCTTTGCATATTGAACAGGTTTGGGAAACGATCCAAAAACTCATCAATGCTGGACTCCCATAAGTCCGGTATTTCTTGTGAAACGATAACCTCGGATAGCTGGCGCTTAGACGCGAGAGCGTTTACGAAGCAGAGCGGACCAGTAAGGGCATCTATATGAGGCAGAAAGTCGGAGTTTCGCAATAAAACATTAGTTACGATATTGCTGAACTGTTGAGATGCTGAGAATAAGTGTAGCCTTGTCAGTAAAGTCTGCTTCTGTAGAAAGGTACAAAACGGTTTCGATGCGATGCTAGGTATCTCCAGCCGCCGAAGCTTAAACGGAATTTTCACGTCCCCTAAACAGACGTTTAGTGCTTTTGGGGTCGCAGTCAAGTATAACTCCCGTAGGTTAAACAGTAGCTCAAGCAATGAACGAAATTCTAAAGCCAGGTTTTTATGTAGCCGAAACATAAGACTATACTCGAGCCGAGGGCAACTAGGGGGTTCACAAGGTTCAAAGTGATCTCCAACTTGTAAGCAGCGTACCAGCGGAGCGAACTTGCCAGGATTCCCGATTATAGTACTGCAAAAGGACGAGATACTGGACTGGTGGGTAAGATGGATTCGGTCATATAGTACTGGCAACAAAGTGACGTATGTCCGAGTATTAGACAAGCAGAAGCGCGAAATGGATTGCTTATCCGACTCCAGACGTTCGGCAATAAGGCACCAAATCTCGAGGGGAAGTGACATTATGGTCGAGAAGACGTGGCAGCTATGTCACATGACCTTCTTATGGGACGTTGCTGGTCCCTTCAATAACCTTGTTTACAAACTAAGTCCCACTATCGCCCACGGCATCATGCCTAAGATCTTACAAAACGATCGTACAGTATGATCACTGATCAAGAGTTTTGCGTGTATATTGTCGGTGAGGTTATGTTTGGTCGGATCTTACCTCATCCATGGTTGGCCGATCGCTGAGCTAGCGCCGATATCTGCTGCTTCCGCTGCCCTGATGTACCAGTTAAGGTCGATACCGCTACTACTCCTCTGGAATGCTCTCCTATTTTCCCAGTCATCCTTGGCGCTGCAGGCTGTGATCAAGTCTCCCGGGAAGACTGGGGCTAGCTCAACGAGTACTTGTGAGGTTCCACCATTACAAACCTCATGGAAACCAGTTTCTGTGCCTCGAAACGGAGGGAGAGACTTTGGTCCACCCAACGCACGTACAGTTTCTTTGAGCATGTCGTGAGATACATCTAAAAGGTATTCTTCAGGTTCCACAAGGAAAGGCGAAGAACGGACAGCCTAAGTACAAACCGCTCACCAGTCGCAAACGGGTTCGGAATTTAATCATGATAATTCCTGACGGATTTGGGCGAGTGGAATCAGCTACGAGTAGTACAGGGACTGATATCCTCAATAGACCTGCGTCGGAAACCATGGCGCGGGACTTTATTCAATGGAATAACTCCGTGTACGGGTGGAATCATCAAGTAATTTGTTTTGATCCCGATCCGCTAATCACACCCGATGGTCTAGCTAACGTAACTTACAGTTGGCGTCTGATACGATTCATATTGGCTCCGTTCGTACCCGTTCATCATCAAGCTATGTCACCGACTCGTCCGCCGCGGCTACCGCCTACTCATGCGCTATCAAGACGTTCAATGGGGCCGTGGCAATCGACGAAAAAGGAAACCCGTGTGGAACCGTGCTTGAAGCTGCTAAGCTATCGGGATTCAAAACCGGTTTGGTAGTTACAAGTCATGTAACGGATGCGACACCAGCGTCGTTTGCGAGCCATATATGGGATCGAAACCAGGAGGATAAGATCGCAGTGCAGCTCATTGGAGATCGACCGATGGGAAGAGTCGTAGATTTATTGTTCGGTGGAGGACTGGTATATTTTCAGTAGGTCTCTTAATTTTATTGGGTAGTCACACTCATAGTTTGGTCTTTTGCTAGGCCAAACACTACTCACGGGTCTGCTCGCCCGGATTCGCGAGACCTTATCGGTGAATCTCAGGCCGCAGGGGTTCATACTCTCGCATCTCGTGCCGACTTTGATGCCCTTGAAGGTGGTACGAAGGCAACGCTACCCATGTTGGGCTTGTTTTCGCCACGCGCTTTAGCTTATGAGATTGACCGGGACCCGGGAGTGGAACCGAGCTTGTTAGAGATGACGCAGACGGCTTTAGAAACTCTAAAGCGAGCGACTGCAAATACGGACAAAGGGTTTTTCATCGCAAGTTGTTTGGGCTTTTGCTTTACAACTAGCTAATGATTACATTACACAGATGATAGAAGCTTCGGTAGGTGAACTATTGGAATTTTGTCAACTGATAATGACTTGGCGCCTTTAGAAAATTGATTTTGCCGGGCACGCAAACGACCTCGTTGGGCATTTGAGCGAGATAGCGATGTATAACCGGGTAGTCGAGTACCTCAAGACGTTTGTAGACCAGGACCCGGATACAGTCATGATCGGAACCGCAGATCACGAGTGTGGAGGGTTGACACTAGGGGGCATCATTGAGACGGGAGATTCGCAGTAAGTACTGTGACACCCCCCCCCCCTACCCGCCTCGTGAATACGTATATCTTACAAAAAAATAATTAGATTCAACCCTGCACCTCTCTCTAACGCAAAACACTCGGCAGGATATCTCGCCGTTGCGTGGGCCGAGTACAACGGTTCGGATCCTGACTCATATCTTACAGAACTGTTCGCAAAATATGGAATATCTGACGCCAAGTACGCCTCCATGAGCTCAATTTATGCATATTCAAGGCTAACTAGAACAAGCGCAACGGAGATATCGGTTGCTAAAGAACAAAAACTAGACTCGGGTCTCAATACTAAGCATTTTGGGCAGTCCTTGAATCGGCGAACAATGTCGAAATGGGCTTCGGTACGCACACGTACGCGTTTGCTACAATGGATACTAATCGAATCAATCAGACAAGTCACACTGGCGTAGGCGAGTCGGTTTTAACACATAATAACGGTCTGGCACAGGTTAACTCGTAAAGTAGACGTCAATTTGATTGGATAGGGACTAAACGTCCACTTGTTGGCTGGGAATCGGGATAACACGGGTTCATTCCGCCTTCTCGAACGTCTCAAGCACCTACTGACACCAAAATTCGTGTAGAAATTGGCCAGTTTATAGCCGAACAACTTGGTCTGAATCTTCCTGCAGTCGCGAAACTCCTCAACGACAAGAGAAATGAAGACTGGCTCGTGAACGAAGTCGGACGGGATATGGTCAAGGTGAGCCGCGATTTCGCATATTTAGAGCCCCTTTGTGAAACTTTGATACAAGGATGGACTTGTTGCGCGTCGATCGTACATCCATCCGCATTAGGGGGCGCGTTTGTGAAATAAAAACGGTATTGGCTAGTCAAATCCGGAGCCGAGACCAAGAGCCGCCGATGTAGGGTAAATCTACACTTTTAGACGCGACCGTTTTATATGCTGTCACCCTGACAGGTATTATTCTGATGGCTTCATCATGTGAAGCTTGATCAAACTGATTGTATGCGTTGAATCCGGAGATATCATAAATATATGCTGGAAGAACTCACCGCCATAGTCATTTTCGAGGCGGAGGTATCAAAAATCCGGAGGACCTGGGAGATATGCGTACAGTAGATACTCTCAATCTTATTGTTCGAACCTGAGACGATGTCGCCTCAAGATGATCGATGCACCGGAGGAAGCCAAAACAAGCGGAGCCGACATTCCCACTTGTTCCAGAATCGCAATGTCCCTGGATGAGGGAGGGTTTCATCTCTCGAGACTCTGGATGCCTCTCGCTCTGGACCGGCTGGTGTGCTCTATGCTCTTCATATTTAAGGCCAAGTAGATCCAACCTAAGCTATCATATCGTACTGCCTAGCTTTCCGTTATCTGTCACTTCATGCGCGATCCAGCCTTTCCCGTATTTTGCGCTGTGGGGGCTGTTTTATGTGCGCTGCCTCTACCATGGCACTGGGAAGCACGCAATACGAGCACATTGGTCTACCTTGGGTGGATCAGCACAGGCTGTCTTGTCTTTCTTATCAACTCCCTTGTGTGGGCTGGGAATACAAACGATATAGCGCCCCTTTGGTGTGATATAGGTAAGGTAACGCAGGGCTTGTTCAACTGCTATTACTCAACCCAAAGTACAGTTACGCGATTTCAAGTTGGCCTGAGCGTCGGGATCAATGCGTCGTCCTTATGTATTCAGCGTCGGCTGTACCGTGTTGCAACCTACAACCAAGCTACTAGTATTCGTGATCCTGTAGGTTCATTTCTCAATCACCCAAACGAACTCTCCCTTATTTGGACAGTGGAGACGAGAAATGATAATCGACCTACTCATATCGATTGGTCTTCCGATGGTTGTTGTTGCTCTGTGTAAGTCATCCCTTTGTCCTCGACTAAGTTGTTGACTAGAGCTTTGCAGATCACGTTGTGCAAGTATGCAGATATGCCATCATAGAAGATATCGGGTGCTGGTCATGTGAGTCCCAGTCTAAGTTTAGCAAAAATACACTTCAATCTAACTAGGTTTATATAGATTTTTCTACCACCCTGTTAATCATCCCGATGCTGTTAGGGTGGCCTGTACTTTTAGCAGCTATTTCCTTCGTATATGCCAGTACGTATGATCAGTAGCCAATATTATATATGCTGATAAAATATATTATAGGCTTGACGATTCGTGCATTCATCAAAACTCGCCGTCAGTTTTCCCAAGTCTTATCGGACTCGGGAAGTAATCTCAGCATGTCCCGCTACTTTCGGCTTATGGCTCTCGCCGGGACCGACATGACCTTTTCGCTACCGCTCTCGCTCTACTTCATGATTACGTCTATGGTCACATACCATATGAACCCCTGGGTCTCTTGGGAAAATACGCATAAATATGTACATGAAGTATGGCGGATTTCATATGAGGAGCTTGTGTCCGACCCCCATACGAAGTCGACTTTGGACATAACCAAATGGTCGGTCCCGGGATGTGCATTCTTGTTCTTTGCCTATTTTGGACTGTCCGGAGAGGCGGTTAGACAGTACAAGAGCATATTCTGGCGAGTCGCTGCTCCCTTTGGTCTCAAACCACCCGCCCCAAGACCTGAACGCCAAGATTCCGGCTGGTAAGACGGTTGTTATACATAGCTGATCCGGCGAATCTCAAATTTTCTTCATGAATAGGTCTAGAAGGCTGGTTGCTCGAATTACTGGATCCGATCCTGGCGCTACCTTCCCCACCACTCACACCGACCTCGAGGTCGGGCAGACCGCCGCTACAGACTCTGCGACCCATCCTGATAGCAAGCAGGAACTTGTTTTGCAACAAAAAGCATACGAAACTGAGCTAAAACAAACTGAAGCTTGAGTGTGATTAGGCATCAATGTGTATTGTATTTTCTGTATTGGCCCTGTATGACGAGATTGAGTCTGAAATCGACTGGAGAGTCTGATTCGCCGAAGAGTTAAGAGAGTGAATGACTCGCTGTTATTGATTGTGTCTACTTAGTTTCGCCTTAGCCCTTCCTCCCAAGCGCCCACCACAAGCTGTATTATAAGTATGAGTTACGTAAAATTACATAAGCATGAGATCAGCTCGAAGCCAAGCCCGACTCTTCGCTTCGATCAACCATCAATACCTACGATCCGAGTGCCCTAGGTTACCCGCAGTTGGATCGCGCGAACCGCGCGGGAAGGTTGATGACTTTGAACCGAGGGCGACGCGCAGTTACTAACAATAAACGCATTCAGAAGATTTTCTCTAATCAAGTTCATTTGCCTTCGCGTGCGTTTTCCGGTTCAGAGAGGTATCCTTGGTTTATAAACGCTACAAGGTGTAGCTATTAGTGAGTTATTGATTTGAGATGATACTAGATTCCTGGTTGTACTAGATTCGTTTACGCGGCTTGTAGAGTTAGATCATTTTCTGGGTGAAGGCTGATGTTGGGTGATTTAAGGAGATATCGGCCCGACTCGCCGTCGTAATCCTGAAGTTGTCATCATTGTGATGACGTGTGTTGCGACTGAATATGCGAACAACCCCCGGTCAAAGAATCTCAGAAAATGCTGACCGCAGCGTTCCTGTATCGCCGCCTCAGCTTCGCCTCAGTGAACGCGCAGTCGAACCCGCGCGACGCGCGACATGACCCGCCTTCAACATTGTCAAGCACGAGTGAGACGCAGTTGGTTTAAAAGTCAGCGTAGATAGCGGCGAGTATCACTCACTCAACAATTTGCACTATCTCACAATGCGAGGCATTTGTAGTTTGGTTCTTTTCACTCTTGGTCTTTTTAGCCAGTACGTGGTTGCTCAAGGGCTGGATGATGCAAACGACCCTCTTAATCGTAAGTTTCTGGCTCGGCAATTTCATGCTATGTTCTCTAATATTAGAATTTCAGCACAAGGATACATTCCAAAGACCTCGTATGCGTATGTGGGCTTTGGAGTATACATGACTGTCGTAGCTGCCTACCTTGCCTGGTCAATTCGCTACCGAGCCGTATACATGATTGTACTTATCCTCAGTGCCTCGTTATATGCTGTCGGTATTATACTACGCACCGGTGAGATAGTGGATTCTGTCATTCGTGTTTCTACGGGCGACAGCTAACGCGACTGGTACCACTAGTATTCGCGAAGGATCCTCATAACATCACCAAATTCATTGCCATGCGTTTGATGACTTTGATCCCAGCTGGCGGCTTCTTCGTTCTGGTACTTGACATAATCTATATATCTTGATCTTCGTATGCTAATTCCCGGAGCAGGTTTATGTGCTATTTGTTCAACTTGTGCTTCATCTGCAAGCCGTTGACTTACTCCCACTAAACCCGAAAATCATCGCGGTAATGTACATAATTATGGAAATCGGTACGTTTAGTCCTAGTTAGTATATCTCCATTCTTATTCTCTAACTCTTTTTAGTTTGTATCGCCGTTCAAAGTGCTGGAGCAGCGCTTAGTCCATCCAGCTCAGCTAGCAACCAAACTCTGGCAAAGACGGTTTGTCCTACTTATCTTTACGCATCTGAATTCGGCTGAATTTCTCCACCAATTAGCTCTCACTAGTAGGCTTTGCTGCTCAACTCGTCTCGGTCGCCACTTTCACCGCGGTGTATATCCTTTTTGTTTACCGATTCCGGAAACTTCAACCTGAGGAATGGAAAGCTCGCCCATATGGTCGATTCAAGCACTTCACAATTATCGTGTATAACCTAGGGTTTGCGTATCAAGGTCTTCTTGTGGGTTCTTATTTATCCGTGTAGGGTGTTAATTCTGACAGTAGAGGGTCAGATTCGTACGGCGTACCGACTCTTAGAGGCTGCCCAGGGTCCGGATGGAAAGCTGGCTAAATCGGAGCTATGGTTCTATATGCTGGACGCGTTGCAGCTTTTGAATGTGATTCTGTAGGTCTTCCATTCATCATTCGAAAGCTAGACGTCTAACAACATATATGCAGTGGTTTTGTTATTTTCTGGCCGCCCTACTATCTCCGCCCTGCCATGCAAATTAGGCTAGAGAATCCTTCGCACATTGAGCTGCAGGGCTCGTCTCATAGCCGCAAATCTACGAGTCCAGAGGGGGCGTATAGAGAGGCCTGAGCCGAGACGGAGTTCTCCCTTGCAATAAAGTTGGGTAGGAGTTGAGAACCCTGTGGGTTTGTTGCGGAAGATAGCTCCGGCGTACCCCGGGTTTGCATGCTCGTATCTACTCTTTTTATGACATATATCGCATACAATAGACATAATATCTGTTTTAACTCCTCAGACAGATGTTTACTAATGAATACGCGTCTTCAAGAAATCCAGGGTTACTGTGGCTTGGTGGGATCCAGAGTTCATGTGAATTTGTGAGATTACAACGCTCAAAGAAATGGGCTCCGGGTGTGAGTGAGGTCATCCTACTACTATGCTGCACAATGGAGCTCAGGCAAGGATTAAGAACAAGGGGATCATGATAGGTTTTAGCTGGGATTGAAGCTCGGGTATCCTGGGAACCGTCCACGTGACCCCTCACCCCATCAGATGAGGTCCAGACTTGGTCCTGGTTGCCACCGTAACAGCACCCACCGCCGCACTTGAATACGAAAGTCGCCTTCAGAAAGGCATCTGAGTTCTTGGAAGGTGCATTCACAGCTTCTGCCGCCGTTGTCCGCTTTCTAGGCTCGGTTAACGGTCACGTGTTGGAATCTTTGCTTGGCCGACCCTATTACCAGCTTCGGTTAGCTTCCCCATATGGTTCTCACTGGCTTGGCGGCGCGTTCAAGATGCGTCTTTTTTTCATCTCTGTCTGTTTATCGGGTCACACGACCAGAATAAAACGGCTTGCAAGTGTTTCTTTGCGGGTGGTCACCCCGCACCATGTCCCAACCCAAACTCTCTCTTGCAATTTTTGCCGCCTCTGCGTTGTATGCACCTTGGGTAGCGGCTGCGGAGTATGGGAGAGCCAATGTCTCTCCAAGGCAGGCTGCATCGAATACGTGCCCCAGTGTTCCTCTACAGACGGCTTGGCAGTATGTTGCTCCGCCCCGTAACGCAAAACTTGACTTTGGACCCCCGAACGTAAGTACATAGTTGTGGCAATTGTAAGTGGTAGATTATCTTTGAGTGCAGGTGCCACAAGGTAAGGCGTGGAATGGTCAACCCAAACCTGGTGGACCGAGTGGCCCCAAGAAAATCAAGAACTTCATTATGACCATACCTGACGGCTTTGGGTGAGTAGCTAGGAAGCTATGCGTCATTCGATCCGCTGAAATTATCTACAGCCCAGCTTCCGAAGTATTCGCTCGTGACTTCGTACAATGGAACAACACTGCGACTGGCTGGAACCGTCAACTCGGTTCCGATAAGATTCAGATTGGCTCAATCCGTACCCGTTCCTCCGATTCCTATGTGACCGACTCTTCCGCAAGCGCCACCGCTTACTCCTGCGCTATCAAAACATACAACGGTGCGGTTGGGATCGACGAAGATGGGAACCCGTGTGGGACCGTTCTTGAAGCGGCGAAGCGTGCGGGATATACTACGGGTATGGTAGTAACAAGCCGCATAACTCATGCGACTCCAGCGAGCTTTGCGAGCCATATCTACGATCGTGACGCCGAGCCTGAGATTGCGGAGCAAATCATTGGGGATCAGCCTTTGGGTCGAGTGGTAGACTTGCTATTGGGTGGTGGCCTTCAGATGTTTTGGTAAGTGGGTTAACTACGATATGGATTCATAAATAACTGGTACGTTTGTTAGGCCGAATACAACTACCGGTTCTGTTCGCAAGGATGGCCGTGACCTGTTGGCCGAAGCCAAGAAATCAGGCTTCAATGTTTTCACAACTCGTGCTGGATTCGACAATTTGCAAGGCGGCCGATCAGCAAAACTCCCATACATGGGCCTGTTCACCGCTGGTCACATGTCGTACGAAATCGACCGAGATCCCAAGATCGAACCAAGTCTACTGGAGATGACTAAGACCGCCTTGGAAACGTTGAAGCAAGCAACCAAGAACTCCAAGAAGGGTTTCTTTGTTGTAAGTTAACTCCGCTCAAATTCCACCACCTCCTGCTCATCAATTTAACGCAGATGATTGAAGCATCTGTAAGTTCGCCCAACCCCCATACTTAAGGCCGCTCTGATACTTATTATGTTCTTGCAGCGAGTCGATCACGCTGCTCATGCCAACGACCCAGTCGGACACCTTCACGAGATCATCATGTATAATGAAGTAGTAGACTACCTTCGCCAGTGGATCGATGACAATGGAGATACTGTCTTGATTGGTACTGCAGATCACGAGTGTGGTGGGCTGACACTTGGAGGTATCGTGACTACCGGAGAGTATCAGTGAGTTATTTGTCTCCAACGTGAATTTTGATTTAAATATCTGATTGTGCATTGCAATCTCTTAGGTATAATCCCGAACCTCTGGCTGCCGCCAAGCATACATCCAGTTACCTTGCTGCCCAGTGGACGAAATACAACGGCTCTGACCCTGATGGTTATTTGACAAGTCTTTTCGCCCAGTACGGAATCAATGATGCCAAGTATGTGTATTTTATAATTCATTCATCCGCACAATTTCTTATCTTCAACGGGAAGCTCGACCGAATTTTCTGTTGCAAAAGCGAACAAAGGAAATACAAATTCTGTAGACACCCATATTGGTCAGGCGATGGGACGACGGGCGATGATCAAGTGGGCTACGGTATGTCCTTATATGCGGGGTTTTTGGTTGCCGTTTGTTAATCTTGCGTCTGAATGAAGGGTGGGCATAGCGCGGTCGATGTGAATTTGATCGGTTACGGTCCGAATATCGAGAGAATGGCTGGAAACAGGGATAACACAGGTACGGAAGAACTTAACCTCAAGTCGATTCAGGTTCCTGATCTATTTCTCAACAGAGGTTGGGCAGTTCATCGCCGACCAGCTCGGATTAGACTTGCCAGCTGTGACTAAAGCTCTGAACGACAAGAAGAATGAAGCATGGCTGGTCGGCAAAGTTGGACGCGACAAGGTTGAGGTATGTGAACTCGAACCAATTCTCAAGCCGCTAGCTGAAACCGAGTGGAATAGAACGGCGTAAGGGGGTTGACCAAGCGTAGAGCGATGGGTCACCAACACAACTAAGTTCGGGCACTTGAGATTGCAGGCTTGAATGTTTGCCTACGCCCCGAGCTGTTTGATGAAAAGAGCTTTCTGATTTTTTATTTTTAAAAAAGTTTGAACCAAACAATCGATTCTGCGATGATGCAAAAGCGTACGGAACCTGAGAGTCTAGGTAGTGCGGCGAAGTGATATCGGCGGAGTTGAGCCTTGGACTTCCATCTCTTGCGTGTCTCCTGCGGCGTGTTTCCAACCCAAATCCTCTCTCGCCTGCTCCGGGATCTCGATACCCAAATCATCAATCATCTCCCACATCCTCGCCTCTTCCAATATACCCTTCTCCTTTGCACTTTGAAGCCCCTTAGCAATACTCCATGCGCTCCCAGGTCCAAAATCGTGTTGATCTTTCGTTCCGTCCGGTCGAACCCGCACTTTTCCGACAATCCTATACTTTTTCGCAAGCATCCAAATGTCCCAAGCAGTTGTCGGTCGTTGAACTAAAAGTGCCGTCTCAATAGCGGAGCGTATGGTGCTTGGCCAAGCGTGGTGTTGCGTAATATTGAGGACTTCGATAACGCGTTTGAAGAGATGTGTTCGCTCAATCCGACTCGGGTCAGGATCGCCTTCACCCATATCTTCTTCCCAACCTGTCTCGATATCTCGTAACGTGGAGCGTAATAACACATCTAGCGATTTAGGCTCGAGAGATCCGTTACCTCCATCTCTCGCATGACGGAGGACTCGGACCGCTTCGTCTTTCCG
>WSTH01001558.1:0-11894 GCA_019616345.1 Ceratobasidium sp. 395
AGAAACTGAAAGCTGGAATTCGCTTGGGTGACTACCTGTTGAGTTATGCGGGCAAGCCAAATGAGACCAAAAAGGCCCTGAATTGTAAGTGGCGCCTTGGGCTACCTATGGCATTTCGGTCGCACCTGAACTTTGGCTTGGCGCAGATCTCAGCAAGCGCTTCGCTACGCTGAGAAAAGACTCCACAGCCCCGAGCAACACACCTTGCTATATCCACCACACATCTGTCGTTGTAAGATTTTCGCGGTTTGCGGATTTCTCAAACCCGACTCATGTGCTTCCCGCTTTCAGGAAACAGCAACGACACACACCGTAATTGCGTATGTTCGGGACAGGGTAATATTCGTTATTATTGTTATTTGTGGCGCGTTCGCTCACTGTCGATTTCAGATCATACTCGGGCAGATGCGCGAATCTTACTTTGTTTAACACATTTCCTGAGGGCCTAAAACTACGTCGCATGTAGATTAGTCTTGTATTACTTTCCACCTCAGCAGAGGTTGATCCCAACGCTCGCTTTGTATCCGTCGTCTCTTTTGCCTATCTTTCCCTATAGTCGCTCCTTTATCCCCTCGTTATAATCAGCAGCCAATCTTCGTAGTATTACTATGTTCAACAATCCAATATTGTAGCGCAGATGTACTTTAAGTTTGTAAGATGTATGCGCTTGTTTCATGAGAGTGTGACGCATGATCGCCCGTAGGTTCAGGGACGGAATATTTTCATCTCGGCTGCAAGCATTGTACTTGAGTTTAAATGTCCAAGACTTCTGGATCGCTTTCAATTGCTCGGCAACTACGTGTAAATACAATTTAGAGACCATAACCAGATAAAAACGAGAAAGAGAAGTTTAAAAACGTAGTAAAGCAACTCGAGAGACTTTAAGAAATAGAGGTATCAAGCTCCAGACTAGCCAGTCCGTTTTATAACCCACCTCCGTGTCTATCTACAGCTCCTCATCCTCTTCCTTAATCTGCGATGGCTTGAGCATGCCCGGTACGCGCTCGGCATTGGCGCGCTCTTCAGCAACCTTTCGTTGTTGCTCAGCCTCTTTCTCTTCAAGATAAAGCTCCGCGTTGTCGTCGTTGGACGATTCTCGGAGAGATATCAAGAAGTCTCGCAGCAAGAGCTTGAACTTGGCAATGTCGTTGCAAGTTTCACAGAGGCCGATGATGAAACTTTGGATTTGGGTTCTAGTAGAATATCAAAATCAGAAATGTCCGTTCTAAGCCGGACGTCGGACTTACGGTTGCAGATGAGGGAATGCGTTCTTAAGCAAAGAAGCGGTATATTCCCGGAGGAACTGCTGGTTGGTTGGTGGAGGACTTGGTTGTGTGGATGGGTCGAATAATGGTGCATGAATAGAATTCGATTCGACTAGTTGGAACAGCCTCTGCAAAATCAAGCTCTGATGTTTGAAACCTAGCCAGGCGTAAGCAAACGATCAGTCGCAGCGAGAATGAACACGTACCACTCTTGTGGTCGCTATCCGTGAGCACGAAGAAGTTGTCTTGCAGCATGCTGAGATAGTATTGCTGGAAAAACGCATTAGCAATCGCTTCCTCGGCAGTGGCGAAATTGTTGATGATTTCCAAGAGCACTGGATTAATGTTACAATTAGACTCTGGAGCTATCAAGACAAAATCGGCTTACGGTTCAGGCCAGTGTCAGCAATATCCCTCATGGTATGCTTGATAGCCCAGATCACACTATCAAATAGAAGCTTGAACTGCATTGCTGGGAGACCGAGGAGAGCTACGGGACAAGCGAGCAATTGGCGCGGTTCATCAGTAAAGTTGCTGAATTTTGGGTACACCAAGGCTTACCAGGGAAGCAGTACATGTCTATCGCCCGCAAGAGCTTGAAGAAGCCAGCACGATGCTCCGGATATTCAGCGAAATCTTTGCTAATCATTTCCAAGGTGCACTCAAACACGGCGTCAAGGATTGCCGGAACTTGCGGCGTTAGCAAAGCCTACGCGCGCCAAGTAATATATTTATTTAGTAACATGCTCCATTAGAATAGAACTATGAACTTACCTGCAACCGTGATGTGATTGTCGCCATCACATTCAGAACCTCTGCGTCTCGTGCATGCGGCACATTCCTGTTGTAATCACCCAAAACGGCCTCCAAAAGCGGCGGGATGAAGTTGCTGTACAGCGTATCCAGATCTTCCGCTTTCTTCACATATGTTTCCATAAGCTTAAGAATCTCCTTCTTGATTGTCCGGAGAGATCGAACTTTGGGCGTCCGAGTTGCAACCGGACCTATAGCGATGTCGGAAATAAGTGCGAAGTTTATCACGAAAACACCCGGACATACCATCTGCTGCTACCTGTTCGCTGATAATAGCACTGACAGCTTTATACAAGCCGAGCATATCGTTGAATATACGGCCGAGCTGGGGTAAGAAGAAGCCCCCAATGGAAGTGCACGCGGAAACATTCGTCTTGAGCACGTTGGATAAGATCTTAACATTGTCTGTGTTACCGAGCACATCCACATTCGACGCGGCTTGTGCCATGAGGGAGTCCCACTACAAACACGATGTCATTTTCAGTGCCGTCAGTGAGCGCGCAACTCATACTCACAGCGTTATTAGGCAAATCCATCAGCTTCAAGATCAATCGTTCTTGCACCGACTTGTTTGGTTGAGCAGATACCATGTAACCAACCGCTTCATAGAATGTATGCACTTGCTGCGGTGAGAGATCGACGGTGATCCGATGCAGTCCTCGTAGAATCTCGTCTACAAATGGTTCGGTTTCGCCGGCTTGCTGCATAACAAAATGGCGGCGGCATTTTTGCGCGATTTTGATAAAAGTGTCACAAGCCATGTCTTGCACACCTGGAGGTACAAAATTAGCATTTAAAGCACATCCACTTTGCTTTTCGAGAATATGGGTGGGTACAAACCTTCGTGAGTTTCGTGCATAAACTCGAACAGCTTGTTGACGACAGTCTTCAAGAACTTCCAGTGGGCTTTGAGGAATCGCGGGTACTGTCCGACAATATACATGATGTTCGAGGCTACAATAGCCTTGTTATCCTTGCCGCGCTTCATTTCGCAAAGCCCGAGTAGATCCTTGATGACTGTAACGAGGAAGCGCTTTTCGGTTTCCTCGTCTGAACACAGAGTTAGAACAGACATTTCCTGCGCCCTGTATAGACTTACTCATAGCACCAGAAATGGATCCAATCGCCCAACATAAGGTATTCAAATTCGCCCAAGACCACTCGGAGCCGTCCACCTAAATGGGCTTTGGTGAGTATAGGACCGAGATAATAGCAAATGCAATAAATTCACCTGTTTCGCAAGCTTCTCGGTTAGGATGTTCTCGGTGTCGAGTACATCCAAATGAGTCAGATAGACGAGTACCTCACGCATGGCCTTGTAGAGGACGATGGTATCACTTTCTTTGAGCACCTCACGCACAACTTCTCCCTCGTCGTTCTCAACTACAAGGACCTGTGTGACACGTTTCGACGATCATACAACTAGGTTCAAACTATATTACTCACCTCCTCGGGCTTCACCATTCGCTCAATCATCACAAGTCGAAGGTTACTCAACACCTCAGCGTATGCGTTTTTCCTGAGATTGACACCTCCTAATATCCCAGCTTGAGCTCCGGGCCCGGCTCCTCCAAGGTTAAGACCCATTAGCAAGTTAGCGTCAGCGCCAAGCCCCAAAGGAAGGCTCTGTTGTTCCTCATAGAGTTCGGCTACGAGCTTGCTCCAATACTCCAAGCAAATTTTGAAAACCTCACGCTCCTCGACCTGGGAAACTTTGACCATATAAAGGTGCGCGTTAAGTAGCACATCACGATTTTCAGCGTTTTCAACAGCGCGAAGGTGTACCGTAAGGAAATTAGCCAAGAATAGAGCGAGGTTGAGGATAAGCTCCTGGTCTTGGTCGGAAGAAGTTTCGTATGCTTGAGCAATATCTAGATGCAAAGGTCAGCCGTGTGTCAGAGCAGATTGAGCGAAGCATTGGACATACTAGTGCTAGGAGGTATCATTTTGTTGATCGAAGTCATAACCATCGTGAACAAAATTCGGAATTTGGGATCGTACTCTGGCCCAACATTGAGGCCAGCAATTTCAGACAGGCACTTCAAGGTGATATTTCGGAACTCGTTGACTTCAAGGAACTATGCAACGAGTCAGCACTCATTTGATAGCATTTAGCCATGGGCTCACCCTTGTAAGGAGCTGGTCGATAATACTGGTCTCAAAGATGTAGCCAAGGGGGATCCAGTTCAAGAACCGAAGCATAGTTTCCAGGGTGGCGCGGATCAAGCTAGGCTTTTGAGCCTTCTCCAGAACCTCGAGACATAGCTGAAAGATTTCGGAGAACTCTCCACACATCTGATTCTTCAGGTTCTTCGTCTTTGTCTGCGTCATCTGTTCGGCCGAGTAGTCGAATATCTCTTCCGAAAGTAGCTTGAGAATAGCCATGTTGTTTTCACATAGAGAGATGTTCGTTTTGCTATTCTGAACTATCTCAGGGATGAACGTGGGCCAATTGTGAGGCCACTCTTGTTTGAGAATCTTCGAGGCATGTAAGAACAAACGTGAAGCGTTTACGTGGTTGAACCTACCTGGACAAGTGCTAGGTTCAATTTGTTCAAGTATGTCTTCTGTTGACGCAATGCCGTTTCTTCGGATGCGATATTCAGAGTAGTTGATACGATGAAGTTACGGATACCCTGCCTCTGATCATCTGGCAGGATCTTCCACCGTGTTTGGATGAGTTTCTCCAAAATCTGAAGACCAATGTACTAGAATAGCACAATATTGTGTGAGCCACAACCAAGTTATATGACGACTGAAACAAACCTTGGACTGCATCGAACTCGCGGTCTCCAAGATGATTGGTACCCTCTGCCACGAGTCAGGATACTCCTGGAACTGAGTAAGGACCGCTTGGGCTTGCTTTTGCTAAAATATATGAAAATGCGTGAGGTCACCTGGCCATAGCAGACCGAAGATCGCTGGGCTTGATAAGCAACGAAACTCACCTCTTGCCCAGAGCCCATGTAGAAAGCATTAACTACCCGGTCGAAAAGACCCACATCTAGGTCTTGGGAAAAGTCTAGGATTGCCTAGAGGTCGTCGCAAGAAGCCGTCAGTACGATTCCCCCTAGTAGATCGGTGGCATGCTTGAGGCACATAATACGTAGCTCCAATTGCCTCCAAACACCACATAATATCACTTACCTCCATGTTTAAGCCACTTCCTGGGCTCTGCTAAGGCGATGGGGGAGCGGCTAGATGTGTCGGCGTGGGTGTAGATGGAGGAAGATACCGTACAAGAATAGGTACAGGCGAAGCTAGGACGCGCCGTATAGCACTGTACACGTAAAAGTGGTGGATTCGAAGTTGAAGTATCAGACAGTGAGCTCCCACAGGCTGTTGGCGACAAGACCGACTGGAGCGACGTTGAGGATGAGGGCAAGGGTTTGCCTTACGAATATCTCGTCTTGTTTGCTTACAAACGGGCGCCTATACAATCATCCAGTCATTGCCACCTCCACTCAATCTCGACAATCTTCCAGCATCGTCTCGCATTGTTCACTCTAAGCAGACTGCTAGCCGAGGGAATACACAACGCGCGGTAATTGCGTCATACATAGCACATAGATTCAGATATGCATTGTTCGACTAAGGCCAGACCACGCGGCAACCCGCATTTTGTCTACTAAGCCATCCCAATCGCACCGCTTGAAGTCGATCTTATCTGAAGAATCAACGCATGAAGTGTTTCGCTTCAAGGCTGTGGCCATGTTCACCACGTGGGCCTAGACTTTGTGCCTTTCATAAGGCACCGCCCCTATTTAGACTATAAAGACATGCTTCGCGTATCCTTCGATCTTTATCCCCGAGAACTTATGACACGATGCTAGAGTCAGCGAAACAGTACATAACCCCTACTAGGATAATTGGTTATCCGAGCTCGCCTTCTGAGCCAGCACACTCGGCGCCTCCTATAGAAACCCTCCCAAACGAACTTCTCTACCGTATTGCTACCTTTATACCAGCGAATTCTATAACCACGAGGGAGTACAATATCCCCGACCGCTTTCAACTAGCTCTAGTTACCAAGCGGTTCAACGGAGCCTGCACCCCACTTCTTTACGAATACGTATTTCTCGATTCTTACAAACAGTTGTTCAGGTTCCACCTTAGTACAGGCGTTGCGCGCGAGTCATAGCGCACGATCTCCCTTATCGTCTCATATACCGCCCTTTTTGAGCGCCGACTCCTCCCACGAGATACAACTTGGTCGAAACTCTTGTTTCCGCTAACCCAGATGCGTAGCTTGCGACAGTTTGTTCTCGACAGAAGCGGAGAAAACTGTAAACACTTCGACCTGGAACATCCCGTGCTGAACTATCTGGTCTCGCACGCTCCAAACCTCAGCTTCTTCCCTAACTTGTCAAGTCTCGAAATGCCGTATTATCCCGGCCTGCTAAGTCTATGCAGAGGTCGACCCTTGACTAGCGTCATTCTTGGTTCCAGCCCTCCGCCAATCTCAGGCGAATCGTTCGACAAGTTTGTATCGGAGCTAGGAGGAGTCAAAAGCTGCTTAGAGGAGATCTCTTTGACTGTTCCAGCCGGTAGCCAGGCTGAGGTCAGTAGTCGGATTCGTCGAATCGTGTCGCTGTGTCCTCAGCCGCAAGCAGCGAGCTTAAGGCTGCCTTTGAGCTTCTTGCCTGAATGGAACTCATACACGCTAGAAGTAGGCTTATGCTCTGTTTGTATCATTTTCCTTACCTAACTTCTCTTTTGCAGGCTACCTTAATGGCCTGGGTAGAAGCCACTCTCGCACCATGGACACAGCTTACACGCCTTAGCATTCGCGCTTCGACATTCATAAGTGTACCAATGCGCATACAGGAAATAATTATTAGAGCCCTAGTCAACCTGATGCCCAAACTGAGATACGTAGCTCTTCCTATCGAACAATGTGAATGGATACGGGCCCCAAGCTACGACAGGATCCCAGAGTGGACGCCACGTCCCGATCTCGGAAGCGAGTCGATCAACTGGTGGTTCAGCACTCTCGACGTTCACCGAAGCGCGTATACCCATGTAACTAGCTCAGGTATGATAGTGGACCACCCCAAAGTCGACGAAGAAGTGATTAGGATTCGGGAGGTGATGCTGAAATGGTGGTGCAACGCGGTTATACCATCACGGGCAGATATTCACCTGAGCTTAATGGAACAGGATTGCAGAGTGCATAGCTGACGTACTATAAAACCTTTGCTGTATGTTTGAAAGAAAACCAAAGATTAGAACCTAGCGATCCTGCAGTCGCCCTTTCTCTTGCGGGCGTTGAAAGTCACGTGTTTTTGTGAGCTTCAACTCCGCCACAACCACGTCTCGCTTCCAGCCACAAGTTTTGTCTCATGATCATATCTACAGCGTATGGCGGATATATTGCTGTGCGTAGTCCTTGTTTCTCCCAGTGGTTACATACACTTAGACGCTATGGCAATAATGCCTGACAGCCTGAAAAGGAGCTAGAAGAATGGTCTGCGAAACAGACCGATCCCGACTACGTGAAGTTTCGCGAGATGTCACACACCGGCTGCTATGGCACATTCAGGCGCTATCTAGCTCATCTCAAACTCAGCGACTTTATTAACCTAGAGGTACTTCCCACTCAGGTGGTAGGTCTCACACCACTGGGGCTTGAGATCCATTTTAGCCCCTTTGCACAGGACGAAAGTGGTAGAACAGATACTAGCCGTTCTTATCTAATGTTCTGTATGGTCAAGACTCAGCCCGTAATATTTCCTGGTCAGCCATTCAACTGGAAAGATTTCCAGGAGACGGATCTCGATCGAAAGTATAAGAAGGCACTAGAGGATCTGGGAGTCCCGATACAACCATGGATTGTCGTCTGCCGGGTAGGCAGGATAGGCGTTTTCTACAACTTTGGACCAGAGACGTTAAAGCGAGTACATAAACGGATAAAGAGAATACGTGAAAAGCAGGAACAGAAGTCCCAGGAGGCAACTCCTATTGCCTCCGAGCCAGTAGCCACTTAATAAATTTTGAGATTTGTAGGAAAATATATTTGGGTGTATATCATTCATCTGATCCGCTGAATAGCTGAGTACAGTATTAAGATAGGTTTTAGTTGTGCGTTGAAGCAGTCTTGGTGTAAAGCGACTGCAAAAAGGGGCGCATACAACTCTAGGTAGAGGGTACAACAAACCATGGATTGAAGTGATTGGGCTTCCCACAACACCCATATAGCTAAAGGTATCAGGTATTCTGTAACAGGTTTTTATCGGCCAGTCTGAGAAATATCAGCTCGCGTATACCTATTGCTGTGTTGCGCGCAAGCCGAATACCTTGTCCTGTCTCTGAACTGAATCGCGAAGGTCTATGTACTTGAGCATGTCCTCGTTAGCAAACGCATGAGCTTGATAACTTACAAGTGGCTTTCTAGATTTAAATTAAACATTAAAAATCGAGGACTTAATAAAAGAGTCAAAACCTGACCCGACAACTGTCCCCAGACGACCCAAGGCTTGAACCACTGCTTTTTGATTGTTCTCGTTTTCCTGTCACGCTGTGGCTGTGCTATAGCCGGTAAACGCCCCTTGTTCCACATGAAATTTCACGACAATTTGGGACCATATTAGCTTCCGGAAAAGCCACCAAAGTATCCCTGGAGCGTAACTAAAACTCGGCTCCAGCACACTCGTGTAATGCAAACTACTCGCCTGGCAAATGGTGTGTTGAAGCACGTGATCTAATCCCACGATATTGCCCCTTTGTATTTGCACAAACTCGACACACATAAGGCGAACACAGGACTGCCATCTGTACTGAGTTGTATACCTAACCTTATCCATCGGACTGCCACCTGGTTAGCGGGGCTATGTTTAAAGTAGCAAGGCAAAGCACTGCTAAGAGGCTACTAAGTTGCTTTAACCGACCCCGCAAACCGTCGAAAACACTCGATCCAACGACTCTCGCTAGATCCCCGTCCTCCAGGTGCTTTATTACGATGCTACCGGAAGAAATTTTCTATCGTCTTACAACATTTATGTCTGTGGGCTCTATGGCTGATGAAGAATGGAACCTCCCAGACCTCTCCAGGCTCGTACTAGTTAACAAAAGGTTCAACCGGATCTTCACACCTCTTCTTTACAAATACGTCACACTCAACTCGTACGAACAGCTAGCTGTATACCACTACAACCCTAGTGCCATGAATAATTCACGTTTTACAGTATGCCTTACTATCGCATGCAAAGCTCTTCTCAAACATAGCACACCACCTTACGAGAAAACCTGGCCTGACATCTTGTCTCCGCTGACTGAGATGCGGAACTTAAGAAAACTCGTTATTCATCGGAGTGGAGGAATGTGTAATGATACTAATATTGAACATCCTGCACTGGCCTATTTAGCAATGCAAGCCACAAATCCAGCATTCCTGCCCAATCTCTCCATTCTGAAGGTCCCGCATCATCCACAGTTGTTCACTCTCTGTAGAGGGCGTCCTGTGACAACAGTTGGCCTTGGGCCAAACGTCGCACCAGTCTTATCCGAAGAGTTCGGAGAATACGTATTGGAGCTAACCAAGGGGACAAGGCGACTTGAAGAATTAGCGTTGTACTGGCCCCCTGGCAATAGGGAAGAACTGCTCTTTGTAGAGAACGTCAGTCGGGTTATAGAACTATGCCCCGAACTCCGAGTTTTGGAGATGAGGTTACCAAAAGGCTTTATGACACTCATGGAATGGGATGCAA
The DNA here is from genome assembly GCA_019616345.1 of Ceratobasidium sp. 395. Lineage (NCBI taxonomy): Eukaryota > Fungi > Basidiomycota > Agaricomycetes > Cantharellales > Ceratobasidiaceae > Ceratobasidium > Ceratobasidium sp. 395. The sequence continues at coordinate 9,785 of WSTH01001558.1, forward strand.
ATAGCTTCGAGGTGCGCGGTCACTGTTCTACCGTGTTCAGTCGAAGTCTCACACCTTCGTCCATTCAATCTTTATTCCTTGGGCGCAAGCTACGCTAGCTCCGTTATCCCAGCTTACACACCTCAACCTTCACATGTCACAACCAACAGCAATACCCATGAGCATGCAGGAGCATATCGTGCAAGCACTCGGAAGAATCCTACCCACTCTCGAACACATAATTCTTCCAGTATCCCAATGCGAGTGGTTGCGGAAACCCGGTTGTGACGCATTCGTCGGTTGGTCTCCGCGACCTAACCTCGGATATACGTCTATAGATTGGTGGCTCGATTTTCTAGGACTTGATGGAGCCGCACATGTCGAATATGTCTACCCGCGAACGCCCTCGAAGAGTTTGGACAAGCGGCCCGGCCGAGCTGCATTCTGCGAAGATGTTGCGAGGACTATATCCTCGATGCGGGAACGATGGGGCGAAGAGCATGTGCCATTATCGAGTGAGGTTGAAGAAATGCTGAAGGCGCGAGCCGGGCGAGCTAAGTATATGTCGGGGGGAGAGTGGCAATTTTACGACCCCGATGGTTATTAGACTACATAACAAACCTTTGTAAATGCTGTTTTTATCGGGGTTTCGGGTGTTTCTATCACCGGTTCGGTGAAATGTATGCGCAATCTTCATCTCTGAAATAAGTCAAACATGTTTTATCTTTAAGCTCGCATACAATTATTGCGCAAAGCACCAGCCCAGTTTCTACCTCGGCTTAATGGAATCGTATGGATGGGACAACGTAAGGCCCAGACCAGCAAACGCTCTCGCAAGAACAGAACACGGCGTCATATGATCCTGAAAAAACCTAGATCAACCGATATAGTAGGTACGAGAACGTGGGGGAAGAGACTTTTTTCATCGTAATTCGAGAAGTGTATGTCTGAAAAGGCTAAGTTGACGCCGGGAACCTGCGTTCACGAGACAAGTTACCAACGGAAATCATTCGGCCCGAGTGTAAGAGGAAAGTAGTCCTGAGCTCCAGAAGACGTGCTGCCTCATGCAACAGGAGAATAGGGTGCTCGCGCACCCAACCCCGACTGAACTTTGTCAATAACCTTGTTGATATGCCACCGTGGAGGACGCACATTGGTGCTCAGAAGCCGGCGTCAACAAAACGGGTTAGAGCACGCCACGGGGACGCGTGTGGGCGGCTTGGAGCTAGGCGCAGTCATTTCGCTGTCCGGGGTTAACACGAACCTGGAAGACGCCCCGTGGGGCGCGGTCCCGTCTCGCAGTGATCTGCAAACTGTGGAGAGCGCTCAAAAGTTTTCTGTACCAATGAGGCGACGTTTATTATTCAGGGTTTAGAGTCGATCGCCCAAAGGGGGATAGGTTCGTGCCTATAAGGTGATCACAAAAAAAATCACAAGTCTAGGCACTGACTAGCTCGTGGGTTCTGTTTGAGATCGCGTGCGCGAGGCAGACCATCACGTAAATGTCGGATGATTATGTGGGATGAGGGACGAAGGCACCGAGAGCTTCACCATAGGGAACGAACGCAACCGAAATGAGTGGAAACACTGTGGATCGGACTTGTTCGGTTCCTGGTGGCCGAAGAGCGCCTCCCCAAGTGCTTCCAGTTGCACAGAGGGTATGGCGTCAGGATACGGGTGGCGTACCGCAGTCTTTTCCGTTTCGAGCCCTTGGGATTGTCTCTTTTCGACAGCCGCAGTCAAGGTCAAGATGCTGATGCCTTGGCGCATGGTTACTTTCGGTAGGAGAAGGCGAGCTGAATAATGATCAAAGTCTCAGAGGTTGTATAATTTCCGAGATGGCTCAGCGAAGAGAAGTTGGTGCCACTCCGTATGGGGATATTTCATTGTGGGGTAGGCGGTTTATTGCCTCGGTTGTGGCAAGTGCCGTGCGTAAAACGAGCAAGATAACACAACCGCGATCAGCCGGTTCGGCGATCACGGTAGTATGAGGGGAGAACAGGGGAGTTACAGTCGTAGAATTAGTTTGTGGCGACAATGCGTGCACGTGGACACCAAACCAAGGCACGCACGTGACATTCATCTCAGTCTCCGAAACCACATCCACCCTCCCCAAGTCTCCTCCTCTCCT
>WSTH01001560.1:0-11889 GCA_019616345.1 Ceratobasidium sp. 395
TACATCTGTGTGCTTGAGGACGTTTGATACCATGACTTATTTTGTTCTGATTCTTGCTGTTTTATATGTAGATGTACTTGTTTGTGTACTATCACTACTGTGTGTCTTGGAGTTTTTCTCTGTTCATCTTTGTCGACTGTGCAATTCGAGATAAATATAAATATCGATGCGGATTCAACAAGAGAACAAGCGAGGCAACAGAGCGTAGAGCGAGAGCAATTGTCCAGGTTACTTTACGACAGAGTGCGGATTGCGAACAGATCGATATGCTTGCATCGACGCGGGGTTCTGTGCAGGGAGCAGTGTGAGTGAATGAATGGCGCTGTTGGGACGTTGGACATACCAGCGACTTGATGAGCTCATAGATGCTCTTGTCATGGTACCGAAGCCCAGATGCGGGGTCCGTGTATGGTCCCTGCAACCTTTGTTAATCGTGGTTTTAAAGGTCACTAACTTAGGATATCGAACCTCAAGACCCGTAATATCGCAGTACCGTTTTTGAGGGAGGACCGAAGGAGGGGCTTCAATAGACGTAACTAGACTGGGGCTTAGTAAATTGACTCCATTTCTACAAGAAACTTTCTCACAGGCTGCAGCCTCTGGATCTTCAGTCCAGTCTACGTCCATCCCTTGTGACTTGACTTTTTCGCGTCCAAGCTTCTCCCGTTCTCGCTCAGCCCCAAGTACTTGCTTCGCACTCTTTGCGCGTCGATTAGTATTTTTCGTGTAGGCAGGGTTTTTGAATGGACGAGGATAATGCGCGTATGAGAGGGATTCGACTAGACTCTTTTTGTTGCGGTCAGATAGAGCAGGTAGTTAGGATTGATGTCAACATACCGGTGGTTGAGGTGTAGAAGGTTGCACTGGCGTGGGCGCAGCAGACTTTCGTTTTCCGCCCTTTGGTGGCCTATTTATGTTCCAAATTAGAAAAGAAATTATTGGATTTATTTCAGCATACCCACATTGCGTTGAGTGATGGACGTCGAGTTAAAGACCACCTATTTCCAAGCCTGCAGGTTAAGCGCCCTGAGGAGGGTGGCTATGGTTATAAGGTGGCTGAGGTCCTGCTCTTGCCCTCTACCTTCCCACCACCACCGAGGGTCCCACCATCACCTTCAAGATCTGAACCGAGACAATGCCCAAGAGAGAAAAGACCCCCGAACCCGGTGATGACGAGCCAACGTATTTGAGGTGAGCGTTTACCACTCGAATGTTGCTGATATTCTCTCATGAACCTCGTTCTCTAGCATCTATTACCCGTTCCCACCGCATTGTCAGTACTTGCTTCCGGTCATCCTATACTATTAACTCATGTCGAATTATGTGCTCTTAGCGACACGTAAGGCCCACGATGCTAACCATACAAACGCGAACTAACCCCTGTGCTAGTGGACGAGGAGAGAAATGTCAAGGAGTGCGCCCGCTGGTTGGCCTGCTTCGTGGGGCAAGATAACCTCTATTCACTTTTCCATAAACCATCAGTAAGTAAGCTTCACCGGGCTTGTGGCTTGTGGTTTGCGACTGAGTTTGGCACACTTAGTCCCCCAACGTGATCATCGCCGAGGTATTGTTTCCTGATTTATTTAGTGTGCTCATACTCAAATGACTCTTAAAACTTGCCCAGATTAGCCCTGAACTAAACGATCAGAAGATGAGGAGTATTCTGGGTGAACACGAGTGGAGCGATGTTTTTGTCAAAATCGAAAGCGAAGACATTACAAGCTCGAAGATCTTCTACTCAACATTCAAAAGTCGTAGGGAGGTGGAGAAAACAGGTGTTTAATATCATTAACACAATAGGTTGTTTAATTGATCAATATGTTATGTTTAGGATGGAAACCCGTGGATATTGTCGATGAATACTTCAAGAACTTTAACCCTGCTAAAGGCGGGAAGTGTGTGCATCCTTACCCAAGTACGCGATGACTCCGATACTCGATTTCAAGTCACACCACTCATCAAAATACTTAACGAATCTAGAAACTCACTTCTGCGAGCCCCCGTTGCTTACAGGAGAGGTCAGCGCACTGAGATTGTTCAAATCCCTTCCTGTCAAACTATTCCCCGAAGCTGCTCGCAGTCAGCCCCAAGCTCCAGCACCGGTAGCCCCAACGCCTCCCGTTCGCGTGGTACCCGGGAGTGCCCCTGCCTCGGGTGGAGGAAATTCTACTGGAGGAAAAGGCAAGAAGGGGAAGGGAAAAGGAAACGGTTGGTTTCACTATCCGTGTTCGCTACTTCGGCTACTAATAAGCCACTACAAAACATTACAGGCCCTAACCTCGATCCGACTATACGCACGACAGCACCCATCACACGCTCATTGGAATCCAGTGCCAAAGCCAAGGCTACTTTTCGCCAGGCCCCCGTAGTCGCGAAAATGTATGAAGAGGATAGCGACGACGACGGCGCCAATTACATCCCCGCACATCCCGGTCCTGGGCCCGCTAACTGGGACGGTGTTTGGGCCGACGAAGCCAAAAAAGAGGATGAAGTTCCAGACGAAAAATATGGTGCGTTGTAATTGAATCAGTGTATTTTGAAGTTTTTTGATCGGTTTCTGGTTCACAGAAGAACCTCAAGAGCCATCTACTCAGCCCGGACTCACTAGCCGCTTTGCAGGGATCAAAATCAAGGAAGATGACGGCCCTCTGTGCCCACACCATAATGTACGCACCCCCTATCCGGTTTTAGAACTTGATGAGTTGATGGTACTCGCAGAAACGATGCAAACCTGGTATATGCGAGTGGGCCAATGAGGAAAAGCGGAAAAAGAAGCGTATTCAGAACAGGAGCACCCCTCGCACCGGGCAAAACCAACGCCAATGGTGATCCTCTACCTTCGCTTTTACACTGTGGTGTCGAGACGCTCCCTGGCGTCGCTGACTTGATGAAGGATTGTTGTCGAAACTGCTTTCCAATATTGCTGTCGTGCTTTCTGTTGCAAGTACTGCTTTGAGCTGTCGAAATGAAACTGAATTTGATCCATCCTCGAACTGTATCGCTTTTTTTACGTGTCACTTGAAGCGGGCGCTTATGATATGGCTTCGGCGACCACCACAAACAAATCTCTACTCTCCTACCACCTCAGCCGACCTTATATCTTTCATACTGAGCCTAAATTCACGTAAATTTTCACACTTGCTATTTATCTATGAACTAGTGGCTAGCTTATACTTCTAGAAGGGTTTAACATCTAATCGGCTTTAGTTATCTAAGACTCACGACCTGCGCTACTGTCACAATGGCAATTCACATTTTCTCTGACTGGGTTTCTCGTGCACTACCTACTAGTTATTATCTTCCAACAGCAGCTGTATTGTGCCTATTCTACAGCCTCCAATTTATCGCAAATGGCCGAAAAAATCCACGCGACCGGGATATGCATGGACGTGTTGTTATCCTCACAGTAAGCCTCTCTGTACGGCGAGCTCGCACCACTAATCATCAAAACCACGCAGGGAGCTTTCACCCCACTTGGACTCACACTGATGCATGAACTCGCTCAACGTGGCGCTCAAATCATAGCACTTACTCCGTCCCTTGCCGACCCAGTTGTCGAAGAGCTCATCTCTGCTATACGAACAGTGACTTCTAACGAACTTATCTTTGCGGAAGAATGCGATCTTTCATCTCCTGCTTCGATCCGTGCTTTTTGCAAACAGTTCCTTGCGACTACTGCGAGTGGACCGTCCAGTAGTGTTCCTGGCGCACCACGCGACCCCCCAAGGCTAGATGCAATCGTACTAGGCCATGAATACACGCATATTGGAGCGCTTTGGACCTCTCAGAAAGATTCGCGAAGGATGGAAAGTGATAGGAGGCTTGAAGGCAATCTAGCATCGTTTTTACTGATGACATTGCTATTACCATGTTTGATCAAAGCACCAGGCGACCGCGACATTCGAGTCATTAGTGTTGTTAACCCGTTGTACGCTGCGTCGGTTCCAACGTACATGCCTCCACTCGCACCACTCAAGCCAGACCCTGAAAACTCAGCCGGTTCACAGTCCAAAGCATCGCCTGCTTCCCCATCGGCTGACGGTGTGCCAGAACCGGCTCAACCAACGACTCAGTTACAAAGCCAGCTTGCTCAGATGGCTATCTCGTCTATTTCATCCCGCGAAGGAGAACGTGCACTCCGGTCCATCCTACTTATGCGACACTTGCAGCGTGTGGTAGACGCTCTCGCTGCGCAATCCACCAAGCCCGTACTCGGAACAAACGATGCAGACACAGTCGACGTCAAGAAAACAAAGTCCTCGAACATCCTGGCTCTCAGTGTCGCTCCTGGGTTTAGTCGTCCACAAACCGTAGGAGCATACCTTCGTGCGAGCAGAGAGTCTGAAGACTATAGCCGACTTGGAGCCTTCTTGTGAGTGATTTGCAGTGGTCTCACCCAATCTTGCTCACTCTATGCGTACAGATATCTGCTCTTTTTTCCACTGATTTGTCTGTTCTCTAAATCATCCACGGGGGCTGCGCAAACCGTTTTGTATGCACTTTTTGCTCCCACCCCCCGGACACGCATTACCGAAACCCCTTCGGAGACGACTACAAAGCCAACTCCTAGTTCGAATCCGGAGCCTATCCCTCGCATCCAAGGCGGTATCCTGTACCGCGAATGCGCCGCAACTCGGCTTCCAGGGAGGGGAGGGGCACTGATGGAGGCTGAAGGGATTGGGAGGGCTGTGTGGGAAGAGATGGAACGAGGCGTTGAGATCTGGGAAAAGAGCGAAGGAGAGGTACTTCGAGAAATAGCGAAAGAGGTCGAAAAGGAAGGAAGAGGCGAGAAGGATAAAGTCAGTGGGTCAGACAAGGGCAAGAGCAAGAGCATGTCGAAGGATGAGTAGCTGTGTTGACTTATTGTTGAGCAAACCCAGTTCTTGTGATCGCGATTCGTACTAGACAGACTCAATTTGGACGTTGTAGATTCATAACCGTAACATTACATGGTCTGTACTACTTGATCCGCTAGCTAGAGTTCATCAAATATCCCACGTGCACAGACAACACCGGCCGAGAAAGAAGATAAAACTATTTCGGTCACAGCTATTGATACTCCTTAATAGTTAGTTTATTAGTTTCCGGAGTGCGTTGCCCTCTTCTGGTACTTCTTCAAAGTCATATTACGCTTCTTAGGTGGGTTAACCTGGTTATATGCATGGTATTAGCCCGAATTCTTTATTACCTTCGAGTCGGCGTACCGCAAAGACCATTCCAGCACAGCAGTGACCGGTTTGTGCACAGTGGAACCATTGGGGATCACTCTGCACAATGGTGGGGAAACGGTGAGCCTCGAAAACCCAAAAATAATTTTACGCCAACTTACGTTTGGGACTTCGAACCTGCGACTAGGGAAGTGCAGGGTTTGGTTCTTTGGAACGGAGACGCTGGAAACAGCATGTATATGAGTGAGGCTCTAGAGTGGGCAAACACATCATAGCGGACTCACAAGCCGGTGCTCCATCCGTGGAAGGCCCTAATGCATGGGTGGTCGAAGGTGCTTTGCGTTGCGGTGTGATTCCTGGGGTGACTAAATGCGCCATCAGGCTGGGTTAGCTCACGTACCCGGCTTACAGACTGGCAGTCACTCACAATTCAGATTCAATCCAGTCGCCAGGCTTAGCATACACATACTGCGGCTTGTACCAGAGCTTTCCGTTGTTACCGGCGGTCACTTTATAAGTTTTACTAGCGCGACTTTCAAGCTCAGGCGCAGGGGCCGTTGGTGAGGTGAGCGCGGTGAGTGGGAGGAAAACCAAGGTGAAGGAAATGAAGGAAACGAGACTGAAGATCATGAAGAGTATGAGATTTGTTGGCTTTATAAAATATAGAGGTAGTAAAGGCAAAGACCGAGTGAAGAACAAGCGCTCACCCCAAAGACTCAGCTTATATATTTTCGTCTCGTGCCGGACCAAGGAATCATATCTGTCACTTCGCGGGGCAGAGCATCAATGCCCAGACTTCTGTCCTCCGGCTCAGATGCAGCACGTTCATATCCACTCGCGGGTGCGATGCGCCTCATGGGGGCTTGGTCAGATACACAAGACGGTGATACTTAGATTGGGTGGCATATGATATTCCACTGATATAGCGGGAACACTTCTTCGGTGATGTTTCAACGATCAAGCTTATTAAAGCGCTCGTCAGTATCAACCACGCTTGGGCATTGCACGTACTTGTATTTCAAGAGGTAGAGGACGTACATGCTCGAACTAATAGAGAACATATTCATAAACGCATTGTAGACGAAGATACATTGTATTAAGGTGAACAGATTACTTTACTGGGCTAGGAACACGGCAACGTAGAGTGCGTTCGTACATCATCGATCGAGGAGTCATTCACTAGGAAGTCTAAAGACATCCGTCGTCCTCCCGACCTGATTGACACCAGGGTTATAGTGGTCGTTTTATGGTTCGGAAAACAATATACGAGTAATTGAACCGTGTGTTTCTTGGAGGTGTCGAGTTGTACGGGAACATCATTCTGGTCAGTGGGATTGATTGCGCGCAGCCTGCGCGCGACATGTCGCACTTATCACAAGTGTTATGTCATGCACATACTCCGAGTTAGTGCCCAATCTTAATCTCATCCTTCTCGGGCCAAAATGTTGGACTAACTTTGTTGGCGTGCTTGCGGAAATATATGCGTGGTTGAGTGTAAGTCTTCGCTCCACGAGGAGCGTCGTGAACCGATGTACTTAGTGAAACGAGAAGCCAGACCGCCTAATGACACTCAATCTTGTGGTAGAATAAGGAAAGTACAGACGAGAGGAGGACATACGAGGCCTTATAAGGCGCTCGACCACGCATACATGAACAAACTGGTAGCCGGCGCCTAAGGTACTGTATAGGAGGGGTTACAGACCTGTTACGTACCCGTTGCAATATTGAGCGCTTACATGCCAAGACGACCAAAACCTGCACTCGACCACGCGATCGTGAAATAAGCGCAGATGTCCGTTTATAACGTCGACGACGGCGTCTATATCGCTGCCCTCGATCACTACCAGCGACAGTCATCGGCAACCAGCTCACAATGTCTTCCGAACCAACTTATGGCATTGGTAGCTTGGAGGTGCGTGAAGGATAGTATTGAGATCTAGCTGGTGCCGAGATCTAACCATGTGATGTGACCACGGTCCGTGGTGCTAACCTACTCCATGCACTTCTTGACCGTACAGACTGTGAGTTACCCTACAACTACATTGAGTCCCGCTAACTCATCCACGCCGCACTTCGCTCATACAGCGAGTGAGTTATCCCACTGCTGCGTCAAGCTTTGCTAACTCATCCATGCACATCACGTTTCGCTCATACAGATTGTGAGTTATCTCACAACCGCGCCGAGCTATGCTGACCTATCCACACCACGTTTTACTCATATAGCGAGTGAGCTGTCCCGCGGCTGCATCTAAACTTGCTGACCCATCCACCTCACATTTTGCTCGTATAGGAAGTGAGTTGTCCACAATGGTGTCGAGCCTCGCTAACTCATCCACATCACATCTCGCTCATACAGATTGTGAGTTACCCTACGACTGCGTCGAGCCTTGCTAACGCATCCACATCGCATCTCGCTCATGCAGCAAGTGAGTTACCCACAATAATGTCGATCCTCGCCAACTCATCCACATCGCATCTCGCTCATACAGAAAGTAAGTTACCCTCCGACTGCGTCGAGTCTCGTTAACTCATCCACATCGCATCTCGCTCATACAGCGAGTAAGTTACCCCACGGCTGCGTCGAGCCCTGCTAACTCATCCACATCACATTTCGCTCATACAGATTGTGAGTTATCCTACAACTGTGTCGAGCCATGCTGACCCATCCACACTACACTACACTTTACTCATACAGGAAGTAAGTTGTCCCGCGGCTACATCCAGACTTGCTGACCCACTCACATAACATCTTGTTCGTACAGGAAGTGAGTTATCTACAATGGTGTCAAGCCTTGCTAACCCATCCACATCACATCTCGCTCATACAGCAAGTGAGTTACCCCACAACTGCGCCGAGCCTTGCTAACCTATCTACATCACCTCTTGCTGGTACAGCTTGTGAGTTACCCACAACGGCATCGAGCCTCGCTAACCCATTGACCTTGCGCCGCGCAATGGTGTGTTGATAGCTGGTGAGACTGTCATTTCTCTTAACGTTGCCTTACCGTCTGTTTCATCCTTTTCTCCATAGAGGACTGTGACCATTAGCAACAGCACGGTATCCGTCCACTCTTACAATCCGTTATTATCCGACATTGTAACACAGCTCTAGCCCCCAGCTAAAATAATTGAGCATCTCACCGAGCATGGATGTGAAGATTTAACGAACGAACTGGACCCCTCTTCATTCAGTGCTCTGCCCATATCACACGGCGGATACGGCTACGTCTACTGTGAAAGGCTACGTGACGGAAGACGAGTTGCAATCAAGGCATTACGGGTGCCTCTCAACGACGATGACGAAGCTAATCAGTTACCTAAAGTAACCATACTCGCCTATTCATACGCAAGATATTTACACAATCGTTAGCGGGCAGCCCGAGAGCTGTATACCTGGTCAAAATGCCAGCACCTCAATGTCCTTCCACTGCTGGGACTGGCGTTGTTCCAAGGTCAGATTCGGATGGTATCGCCATGGGCTGAAAACGGCAGTCTACCTTCCTATCTTGAGAAACACCCAAGCACCAACCGTTGTGATATAGTATGTCGCTTGTTCTTCGTCCCTATGATAGCTAACTTTGTCTCATCTCTTTTGTGGGAAGAGCAGACAGGTATGCGATGGAGTTGCATACCTGCATCAAACTGGAGTTGTAAGTGGTTTGTTTGTCGCTAACATTAGTATGTTATCTCTAACACACCAGTAGATACACGGCGACCTGAAAGGAGTACATTCGTAGTCAAACATATCTGATTGCATATCTAACCTACTTCACCGTAGAACAACGTGCTTGTATCGGATCAAGGTGTCCCAGTGATCACTGACTTTGGTAACGCAGTCTTGGAGCAAGGCACGGTGCAGTTCACCGAAACGATAAAGCAGGGTGGGTTTACCCCACGATGGACGGTAGACCCCCTCGAGAGCTCAAGCTGGAATCCGTCTAACTCGTGGTATGCTAGGCACCAGAGATACTGGAAGACCAAGTCAAACAGAGCAGAGAGGCAGACGTGTATGCGCTTGGCATGGTAGGTCGCTTTTTCTCGCGTTGTGTGGACCATTTCACGGCTTAGCTATGTTAGACAATTCTGGTATCAGTACACTCATACCTAGCTCTCGCTAAGACCTCTCAGTGAGCTACACAGGAAATAATTACCGGAAAACTACCGTACTACTACATACGAAACGGTAGCATCCTCCCCTTCCCCTTTCACGATACCCATTCACTAAATACATCTCGTCATGAAAGTTGTTGCCCTCATCAAGGCTGTCGCGATCAAGAACGAAACCCCTAAAAGGCCAGAAGAGACCATCCCGTCCAACAGCTTGCACGGTAATACTCTCTGGCTGCTCCTTGTGAGCTGCTGGGAGCAGGAGCCAGACAAGCGACCGGCGGCAGCGAAGGTGGTGGAGACTGTGAGTTTTTGTGCGGGTAAATTTAGCTCCAAGACTAATATTCGTGGACTTTAGATGGTAGGGGTGACCCGTGACGGGTTGATGCCTCCACAGGCTACGCCAGAAGCGGAACCTGAGCCAGAGTTGGCGGAGGAGCGGTCAGGGAAGCGGCAGCGGCGAGAATGAGAGGGTTCAAGAACGGCCCGAAGGGAGCGCAGGCCAGTGGAACCGGATGGCTTTCCTGGGGCCCTAGTATTTATAGTGTTCTTTGTGCAGAGCTTGAATCTGCGTAAGCCTGAGGGATAATATGAAACCTCTAGCATAGAGCCTGGCTAGGCTGCATATAGCGTTTGGGCGCGGCATAGGGAGGTTCTTAGTGTACTGGAGAAGGGTAACGTACGTATTGGGGGCGCATACTGGATGTCCGCCTCCACGATGTGTTACTTGTGACGGCGGTGGGGGATTCTGGCGCGCTTGCGGCACAGGCGTAATCGGCCGTGTTGGAACGCGGGGGCCACTCGTGAGTCAAAATAGGATAGCGCGAAGCGAGTAGAGGACATGCAAACGCGTCGTCTGAGTGACGCGGGGTACGGCGAGTGGAACAAAAGTGTGGACGCGTGGAGAGGGCCAGTGGAAGCGTGCCACAACCAGTAAGCGCCTGCACTGATTTCTCTTCCGGTTGCGCGGGCTGTTGGGGGCCTTAGCAGCCGACTCCGTTCACCTCCTCACTCTAGCTCCGCATAGAGGACGTAATTATCCTCGCCCGTACGGAAAAAAAAAACATTGCTTGATCGAGCTGATTGCTGGTCGTGTGCTTGGGAGGGGAGGGAATTTGCAAATACCATCCATTTCCTTGGCTTCTGAGTATCGCAACGTCTAGTTCAGGTACTGAGCGAGAAACCTATAGGATAACGACATACCGATACTCGGTATCTCTCCCGGTACCTAAGAGCTAGCTGAAGCTAACATCGGCCTTTTCCCCTCGAAAGTATACTTGAAACCGGACGAAATTGCGAGCTTGCTCAACGAGAATGGTCAGCCAGGAGAGTTTTACGTGCGCATCATGCTGATAGATTGAGTACAAGCTACAGCGAAAAGTCCCTACCGAAATTGCCTCTGTAATGCGAACTAGGTCTAGTGCTTGGCTTGAAGAGCCGCGGCAAGCTATAGCTGCTTCAGCTCTACAGATAGCACGAGCAAGTCTAAGCTCCGAATCAAACTGGCCCTTTAAACGATTCTGCCATAGTTCCTCCTGGTAACCACGGTTAGCGAATCGAGTTTTCTCTACATATTTTTCAGAGTCCACAAACCATAAACGAGTGCCTCAAGTGACGCATCCTGTCCGCTAATGGTGACACAATTGGAGGCGGATATTCGACGCAAGTAGTAGACAGGTCTCTGACATCGGGGCATCAGCCATGAGAGTGTGTTATGTACGTTGGTTGCTCACATGATATACTGCCGAAGAGCCAGACGCGAATCCCCGTTTAGGTGAGAAGCCTGATGACTCAAACAAATCAAAGAGAGCTGATTCAGTTCCCCTACGATTCGCTCGGTCAAATTGGTGCACATCTGCTTCCAAACGCGCTAGGTGAGAGTAGAGAGTACATCATTGAGCATGGCGCACCCTGAATCTCTTGGTTATAATTTCAGTGTGCGGTTTCAAACCCTCATGATGCAGAGCGCCCCAGAGCGTATGTAAACTCAGTATGAAGATACTCTCGAGCTGATCAGAAGAATCACTCGAATCAGCTAAGGCTTGTATGACGATGTTAGTGAACTCGCGAGGTGTGGTAGAGATTTCCGAACAAGGAAACGAGTCACGTGAGCTTTGGACATCATCACACACAAACAATAGCATACACCACCCAGCAGACAGACTCACTGGAGCTGAGCACAGTATCAATTGACTGAATGCTTTGCCGTTTGATTTCCGGAGAAAATATTACACAAGGCACCAGAACTTATGATTAAAAAACCAAAATAGTTCTATGGTCACTTTTCATTCATAGAATACCAGAGCGCGAATCTCTATTGACTGCCGCTTTGGTACATCGGGGGTTGTTGGTCTGCTCAAACCATCAGCACAAAAAGCTAAAGCAGTACTGCAGCAATACTTACACATCAATGGCTGTATGCGGCGTGAACGTAGCCACAGTCCCGTCCAGCTTGGAATCAAAACTGAAACAACCTATCAGCATCCAGTCAATCACCCAAACCGCAATACAAAACTCACCACTTGATTAGAACAATTTCATCCGGACTCATCCCCGCCAAATACTTCCAATTGTGCGTATCACTATGCCTCACAGACAACGTCTCCCCATCTCG
>WSTH01001561.1:0-11888 GCA_019616345.1 Ceratobasidium sp. 395
CAGCCCCTGGCTCTTGGACAAAGTAAGTTTAGAGCACTAAGAAGTTATGTTAGTGTCCATAGCACACATTCATAACATAGCCCCCCCAGTCTAAACTTAGGGTTTGACTTAATGGCAGAGGCAGGGCGACGAATCATCACCATTGGCGTATAGTCTTCGTCCTCATCCTCATAATCAGTCAAGCTGGACTCATCTCCAGTCTCAGAGGAACTCTCAGGATCTAAAGGGAGGTCTGGCTCCTGAGCAGGAGGAGGGCAAGCAACATGTGTAAGGTAAGGTCTGGCCTTAGCCATAGCTGAAGCAATGACTTGCTGCAGGACCTGAAGGATAAATGAGTCTAGTTGCTTTGAAATGAATTAGACTACATACTTCTGGGTTCATTGACGTCATGGGAACTCCATAGTCATTGACCCAGGGCATCTGACCGTGGAGCACCTTATGCTTGGACGACTGCTCATAGGCATCAGAAGCCTTGATGTAGTGCACCATAGGATAGGGTGGAAGGACCTCATAGACGCTCTCCCTTAGGTATAGGTCCATAGTGGCCGCATACACATATGTGCAAGGTACAGATCATCCACATGGCCCAGATCTGGGCACCAACTACAGCTTCTACCAAGTCATGGAAGAAGTCGAACTCAGTGTCCCAGAAGGAAGAGAAAAACATATCCACAGGTTTGAGGGGGTAAACAATGTTATGCTCCCTGAACTTGCGATACAAGGGACTAAAACCCGGATCCCACTCCAGCAAATGATCTTCCGACTCCTCAAGAGTCTTACAATAGGTCCCCACCACATGCCTTACCTGGAGTAGGGCATCATGGAGGGCCGAAGCGGCATGGGGTTTCAGTTTCCAGAATGTGTCTCCATCCTCCTTTACTGTATGTTCAAGCTCAATCCCAAGCCTGAACTTGCGCTCAAGTATGCTGGGACTAGCATAGACCAAACCCTCACCTTGGCGCATCATTAGGGCATAGGAGTGAAAGTAGTAAGAAAGCTTTACGCTCTCCAAGATACCTTGACAACAACACTGAGCAGGGCTCATGGCACACCAGGTGGAATGGTAGGACATGCTGGCAAGAATGTGGCAGATAAAAGAGGCTGGAATGTTGGGCAAGTGGTAAGAGACAAGAGTAGCTAGAGAGCTGCTTGAGGAGAAAGCGACTGGAGGGCTTTCTTTTGTACCATTGAGCAGCCTATGTCATTACTTAGATAGTTCTGAAGATTCCGAATAGGGAATACAAAAGAGTTTTACTAGAGACTATGTACAGCTATTCATTCTCTAAGACTTCTCTAAGGAGGTACAACTGTTCTGTAACTTTGTCCAGTGTTCTCCTCAAGCGACCTACTTCAGAACGAAGTCCTTCCACCTCTGCATTCACATCCTCTACTACCATCGAACCAGAGGAGTCGGAATTGGTATCTTCATCCTCAAATGGGTTTGGTAGAGGTCTGGGAGAGTAGGTGGGCGAGCCCAAAGGGTACAGAAGGGGAGTGATGAGGCGGTCTGGGTTGCGATATGTTTTCCTAGAATTCATTAGGAAACCGCTAAAATAAGATTGGACCACTTACTCGTCCCCTTCCATGTGAAGGTATCTATCTTGGTTGGCTTCTCCCCATCCTTCTCTGAGGATCTGGTCAAACCACGTCTTATTTTGGCCAGGAGAGGGCGGACAGGGTGTCCTGAACTCTGGGAAAGAAGGCGACTCTCCTGGGAGAGCTAAAGGAATAGAATCAGACGAGAATGTTCCAGTCCAAGGATCTAGGGTGCTCTCCCAGTCATTGGTAGCTCTGGTGAACTGCCAGGTGTCGTTCTCATCTAGAGGGGGTGTAGAGCTGCCCCATCCTGAATTGGACTGGGCGCGCCCCGTCTCTTCCTTGAACTCTTTAATAAGGAAATCCAAGAGCGGGTCAGGAGTGGCAGGGCGCTCCAGGGAGGCGGCATGATACCAAGTAGAGTTAGCAGCATTTAGAGGCATGGCGCGAAAGGTAAAAGAAACTAGTATAGAGTGTTTTATGCACAGGAGTCCTAAGACGAAGTGTCCTGGGGCTTAGCTGCAGCGAAGTTATTACTACTTTAGTTCTGTTTGGTTCTGCTGTCTTCTGAGGTACTTATGCACAGCTCACTCAGGTCGGACAGTGTTTTAAAAGTCAATCAAACTGTTATGACATTTCGCCACAGGACTACACAAATAGCACTGTACATGTGACACAAGAAGCTTCTTTTGAAACCTTATTTCGGAGCCTCCTACTCAATCTGGAAATGAAGATCAGTAATGTAACCATGAGGCCGAAGCATTCCTTACCAAGGTTCTTGAAGGGTTCAGGCTGACTGGACACCTGTCCAAGGTTTCCTAATTCGATATCAGAAGCTTGACCTGAAAATCTCAAGGCTTAGTAAGGAAAGAGGAGTCGACACAAGTGCCACTCACTATTGAAGCTATTTGGGTAGCTTGGGGTTGGCATTGCCACAGTAATAGTGCGGTCATTGCCACTAAAGTATCTCTCTCCCATTCCATATCCAGCCTTGATGTTGTGCATCCTTGGGGTTCTAAATATGGAGATTTTTCCGAGCTCACTGATGACCAGGACTCAGTGGGGAACTGATAAGACTACCCATCCATGGATATGGTAGCCTTTTTCATAGTCATAGTTGAAAGAGATACCTTGCCCAGGGAATAACCAGGCAAATCTTCGCTCTCCCTTAAGTATTCTGAGGTACCAAATAAAACAACCTCCTAGTACTAGAGTTCCAGCAGTGACAGAGATAGCTAGTATCTGGGCCATAGTAAGCGACAACATTGTTGACTAGATTGAGTAGTGAAAAGCTTTAGATGGGGTGGAAGAGACAATGTTGTTCCTGGAACACAATAGACATAGCCGAAGATCTTCCCTGAATTTCCAACAGGACACAAACCTGGTAAGATATTGCTTTTGTTTACGTTTTCCTTTCTTTACCCATCTCTCATCAATAATCTTTTCGACTTCATATTCAGGAACCTCTTCAAAGTCTGCTCTATCCAAATGTTTCTTAGGTCGTTCAGTTGTTCCTTCATATTTGTTATAAGGTTCCATATGTGCAATGTTAATTACAGGATGGATTTTATAACTAGCAGGTATCCTAAGACGATACGTTACATCTGAAATTTCTGTAATACTTCAAAGGGTCCATCATATTTCATTCTTAGCTTTCTTCCTTTGCCTTTAGTACTCCTTAGCAGGTTCAGAGAGTCAGGATTGATCATCACTAAGTCTCCTCCTTTGAACTCAATAAAGCTTCGACCTTTGTTGTTGTATTCTTCTTGGAACGCTTGAGCCACTCTAAGCGAATTTATAGCTTGAGTGCGAATAGCTTGCATTCCTTCTGCGAAGGCTTCTGCATCTGAGTTCTCTACTGCTGGACGTCCTACGGACTGAGAAATTTGAGCCAAAAGATCAGAGGGTGTAAGTGGAGAAAATCCATATAATAAGTAAGATGGAGCGAAACCTGTAGCTGTATGCTCCATACTATTATATGAAAAAGAGAATGAAGTTAGGAGACTATGCCAGTTATCTAGTTCTGATGACACAAAGGCTCTAAGAGCTACATCTAAAGTTTGATTCATTATCTCGCTATGTCCAACAGCCTGAGGATGATAGGCAGTAGTGAGTGAGCGCTGAATTCCTCCTAAAGAAGTTAAATGTTCCCAGAAGGCTCCTGTCCATCTTGAATCTCAATCAGTGATAACTTGGCAAGGCAGACCATAGTGACTCCATATATGATCATGGAATAGCTGTGCTGTCTCTTTCTCATTTATGGTTGTATTACAAGGGATAAAATGCGTATACTTAGTCAGCTTGTCAACTATAGTGAGTATAGCATTATAGCCATTGCTTTCTGGTAAGTCCATAATGAAATCCATAGTTATCACTTCAAAAGGTTGCGAAGGGACGGGAATAGATTTGAGGAAACCTCTCTGTCCATGTCGTTGAGGTTTAGCCTTCTGGCATATGTCACAAGTGCGAACATAGTGCTTGATCGTCTGGGTCATCTTGGGCCAATAATATATGGAGGCTACTTTGTTATAGGTGCGATGATATCCAGCATGAGCTCCTTCAGATATCTGGTCATGTAATTCAGCAACTACACTCTGTTGTAAGTCCTTTGGGACACACAGCTTGTAGTTATCATTTTTACAAAAGTAGATTAAGCCATTGTCTCCCATTTTATACTGTGTATGAGGTGGATTCCTGATATCATGAAGCTCAGATAAATCTTGTAGAACTTTCTTGAAATGAGAATCATTCAAATAAGCTTGGGTAAAACACTCTACTTCCTTGTCATCGATGGTAACTATCAGCTGACTGAGATTAGAGACTACTTGGTGAACCTTGGCCTTCCAGTGCCTTGTCTTGAATAGCTGACCGCTCTTAGAAACTTTAGGCTTCCCATAATGTGACCCATTGGCTATGTAGTTGGCAGTGGTGTTCGAATGTGATTCCTTCTCAAGGTCTTTTCCAATCTCTTGGTAGAGGTTAAATATTGATGTTCTGAATAGTGCGACTCCAAGTGAGGGCAGAATGATCTGTTACTGCGACGAATTTAGTACCTTCAAGGTAAGGCTGAAACTTGATTAGTTCTTCTTTGAGAGCTAGTGCCTCTCTTTCCGTAGGAGAGTAATTACGCTCAGCTGTCTTTGATATTCTAGACCAATAAGCAATAACTCTCTCTACATGAACTACAGTGTCATCAAAATTTTCAGCCCAAGTATCTTGAACGTTAAATTGTTCTGTATCAGTACTTGCCCCCCCAGTCAAGATGTCCTTTGACTTGGAGTCTGGTGTGAAAAGTCTAGGAACCGGGTTACCTGCTTTGAATTCCTTTTCGCACTTCTCATAGAGTTTTGTACCTTTCATGTCGTTTATATGAATCTTCTGGATTTGTTGTAAGATAGCAGCCAAGCCGAACTCACAAGCATCTGTATATATCCTGTGAGGCATACCTATTGCTGGGTATGCTAGTACAGCAGCGTTAACTAGTACTTGTTTAGCTAGTTTATAAGCATGAGCTTCGAGTTGGCTCCATTGCCATTTTCCACTTTTCTTTAAAAGATTGAATAAGAGACGAACAATCCAAGTACAATGGGGAATGTAGCTGGAAAAGTACGTCATCATACCCAGAAAAGTTTGTAATGTCGGCACATTTTTAGGCTCTTCTAGCTGTAGGATGGCGTTCACTTTTTCCTTGTGAGTCGACATTCCAAGTCTTGATACCTTTTGTCCCAGTAACAGCAAAGATTGATAAGCTATATGGCATTTACTGGGTGATAGGGTAAATGCAGAATTAGCAATAGCACTAAATACTCGATCTAGATGCTCACAGTGTTCATCAACTGTCTTGCTAAACACTACGGTATCATCTATATATACTAGTGCAAACATCCAGAGGTAAGGGGCTAAAATGTCCTGCATTACTCTCTGAAAGACTGAAGGGCCATTTCTGAATCCAAAAGGCAATGGCTTGAATTGGTATAAACCTCTATGGCATCTAAATGCTGTTTTAGGCCGATCTTCCTCCTTAATCTGGAGTTGAGTAAAGCCTGCCAGAGCATCTAGAGTAGTAAGGTATTGAGAACCTTCAAGGGCATGTAAAATGTCCGTTTGTTCGGGTAAAGGAAATTCATCAGGGATAGCGACTGCATTCAGCTTTCTAAGTTAATACATAGCCAAGGTTTTCCATTCCTATATACTATAAGAACAGGGAAACCCCAGGCACTCTTAGAGGGTTCAATGACCTCTAAGCGGAGCCATTCATCTATTTGCTTGTCTACAACTGCCCTTTTTTCAGGAGAAGCTGAATAAGGCGCATGAGAAATCTCCTTAGTACCCGGTCCCAAGTTGATTTCAACTCTTGCTGGATAATTGCCAAGTCGTCCATAAAGCCCAAAGGCTTGAGAGTTCTTTAGAACTACAGATTCTAGACACTTTCTCTGATCTTTAGTGACACTTTCTGAAAATCAAGCTCAGAAACTAGTTCATCAACAAGGATATGGTCAGGATCTGGGACTTCAGACGTCTTGGGCCCTCCTTCCACAGGCTTAGAGAGTTCATTTTCTTCGTCTGTGAGTAGAAGTTCTTTGTCCTTATGTAGCAAAGATGTCATGATCCTTGATCAAGACATCCATGTGTCTCTTCCCCCTCCTGCATGTGCTCTGTCCCGTAGTCTGCTCACCTGTAATTCCTCGCTTATGTTGCTTCATTTCCCCTGTTTCTCCGCTCGCTTGCTTGCCGTCGCCTTGTGCGCTTGTGCAAGTGTCGCTTAGATGTCTACTCTTGTGTCCTCGCTTACTGCTTGCTTGTACTCGCTTAGTGCTCGCTTAGCTCTTTGATTTGTATTGCCTGCAATGCATAAACAGAGTGAATCGTTCTGGTCAACCCCGAGAACGATTCACCTCGTCCTTTTCCCCATTCTACACACCTAAGTGCATTCTCTAGGACATTTAGGGTTGCCTGTGTTCACTCCTGTACTCACAAGTCCGCTTCCTGTTGGGTTGTGACAAAAGACTTGGTAAGATTGACTTTGGCCAAACTGGCTTGCAGAACACAATCTTCTAACTCTGAAGATCTATTCAAATATTCCTTAGGGTGGCTCATATAGCCAACCAGGTGTCCCTTTGGCAGGTGAATAATTTCAGAAGAAAAGTTGGCTATCTGGACGCTCTTAGTCTCAGGAGTAATCAGGCAGTCAGTAATTCCATGAAGGTCTGTTTTACCTGAATTAGTTCCTAAAGAGCGTCCAATAAAGCCTTCTGTCTGCCCTTGCTTGAACTCAGTTCCAATAGGGGCTTAAGTCAAGCTGTCTGGCTTAAGGTCTATAGGGTGTAGAAGATAGACAGGGAGTGAATGGTCAGGAGTTTGCTTCAAACGTTTTCTTTTTGAAGAGTTTCTCCTCCTAAAGGCCATTCGCTCTATGTTAATTTTGAAATCAGGTCTGGCGTATACTTGAAAGGTATTCCCAGCATCATCAGTTCTGGGATAAGTATCAGTGTCTTCAGCCTTGATATGACGTCCAGTTGTACCAAATATTACTTTAGTACAATTCCCTTCTCTGTTGATAGAGAGTCTATATTGTTCTGCAAAATCGTTTTCTAGTATAAAAGGCGTCATCATTCCTGGTACAATGTAAGCTTCCATTCTCATTTGTCCAGGTCCTTGATCTGTTTGGAAAGTCAGATTAGTGACAACATAGCCCTTAATGCTATTAGATTTCTTGTTTACTAGAACAACTTGAACTTTCTGTCCAGAACGCTCTTTAGGAGGGTGTTTTAGGCTGGACCAAAAGCGTTCACTGATTAGGGTTATGTCTGATCCTGAATCAATAATTACTTTAGTCAAATCTTCGTCCACTCCACCTACTCTGGCTTCAGCCATAGTAGGTTTTGAGCCAAGGAAGTAAGTTCCTGGCGGTCTGGCCATTACTTCTTGTAAGATTAAAGGGTCACTGATATTGATATCCAAATTTCTGGAGTCTATAAGCGCATAACATCGTCTGCATGAGGTTGTACAATAGTATTATAGCTATGAGTGGTTACTGCTGCAGTTTCACTTGTTCCCAGATCTTCACCTATGGGCTCCAAGGAGTCATTGGGAAGCTGGGAATCAACTAAAAATCCGAGTCGGAAAACTCATCAGAGACAGAAGAGTCTGAATTAGAGTCTGAAACATGTTCAGGCTCAGGCTCCTCTTCCTCCAGGATGTCTTCAGGATCGTCAGCTGTTGACACATAGCTAGCATATGCTACCTTATCCTCATCAGAGGCTTGAGCTAGGAAGGCTTTTACATTCCTAGGCTTTTTATGCTTGCACTCATAGTCGTAATGCATCTTACTTCCACAGTGTAGACAACCCCTCATTCCTCTAGAAAGCGGAGTGCCGTTACTATTCTTAGTAACATTACTATTGTCTGGAGGTGGTTTGGGCTTACTATCTTTGGAAGGTCTAAATGGTTTAGCAGGAGATGCATTTACTGCATGGAGTTCGGCCTTAGCATGATTCGCTTCATGCTTACTTTTCTTTTCAGCCTTGTATGCTTTAATCGCTTCTCTAATGTCACGTGTAGTGACATGGAATTTGCGTTCATGGTGGGGCCAATCTTGTAGCAAGTTCTCTTTCTCTTTGACCCTAGCAAAGTATAAGGACCACTCCTGCATACCTTCATGGTCGACTATGGTCTGCCATTGAATAGGGGAGGACCTAGCTACTTCAGCTATGATTTCAGCATCAGTCCAGGAGAAAACTGCTACAATAAGTTCTTTCTTTCGAACTAGATAATCAATAGGTGTCTCTCTGCTATTACCTTGATCCCTATAGGTGGCGTTCAGAGCCTTATTCTCTTGTTTGGCAATGAATTCAGCATCCCAGAAGTGAGCGCTCATTCTAAACTTAAAGTCCGGCCAGTTCTCCATGAGCCAGCGTTGCCAGTCTCCTGAGAATTGATCAAACCATTGCAAAGCTTTGCCCTTCAGTCTATAAGGAATCATTTTAGGAATTTGGGTAGCTAGTTCGACACCTCTAACTGCTAGTTTTTCCAAGTCAATAAGCGATTTCATCAATGTTTCAGGATTGCCATCCCATTCTGGGATTACATCTTGGGGCTGCAATTGCATGTCCAGATGGGGTTCCATTCTAGCATTTCCATTTCCTCCTGCTGGACCAGCAGGT
Organism: Ceratobasidium sp. 395; assembly: GCA_019616345.1. Classification (NCBI taxonomy): domain Eukaryota; kingdom Fungi; phylum Basidiomycota; class Agaricomycetes; order Cantharellales; family Ceratobasidiaceae; genus Ceratobasidium; species Ceratobasidium sp. 395. The sequence continues at coordinate 8,700 of WSTH01001561.1, forward strand.
CCTTGAGGTCCTGGATTGCCTGGCGCTCCTGGTGGTCCTGCTGGACCTTGTGGACCCATAGGTCCTTGAAAATAGTAGTAACCTCCTCCTCCTGGCGGTCCTCCGGGAGGTCCTCCAGGCGGTCCTTGTGGTCCTCCTGGTCCTCCTGGTGGTCCTTGAGGGCCTGGTGGTCCTTGAGGGCCTGGTGGTCCTTGAGGGCCTGGTGGTCCTTGAGGGCCTGGTGGTCCTCCATTACCTCCTGGTCCGTTAGGTGGCCGGCCGGGGCCGCCTCCTCCTCCTCCTTGAGGTGGATAGGGTGGTCCTCCTTCTCCTCCATGTCCTCCGCCCCCTGGTGGGTTTGGTGGTCCAGGAGGTGGTGCACTTGACCTATTGGGAGGAACTCCTCCTCCTGGGGGAGGTGGTGCTCCACCACTTCCTCCAGGTCCTGCAGGTAGTTTGCCACTACCTGAAGGTTGACCTGAGGGACCTGTTCCATAAGGAGCATGAGGAGCATATGCTTGAGGCATAGCTCCTGCTCCATAGGAGGGTCCTTGGTTGGATGGAGGTGGAACATTAGGAGATGGAAAAGAAATATTGGGAGGCTGACTAGACGTTTCCAGTCCTTTACCTTCATCAACTGTAGGAGTTGATTGAGATAAAGGGGGTCCCTGGAAACCTCTAGGTGTCCTTACAGAGCGTGCTGGAGAATGCTCCTTAGTAGCTGATCTATGTCTAGGCTTTTTAAGGCTGTCATAGGTATCACGATCTACATCCCGCACTTTAGGAGCTGTTGCCGCTCTATGGAGAACACTTGGTTCCCCCACAGTTGGGACAGTATAAGCGGGTACAGGGTTAGGAGCTAAGTCTCCCATCTTGCCACCTAAAGATTTTCTAGAGGAAGCCTGTAGCCAGGAAGGCTTAGGTTGATCCCATAGAGATGCTGGAGGCGGAGGAGCTTGGGAATAATTAGCAGTTCCTGACAACTCTTCTGCGAGTGATGGCATAGCTTTAGCAGCATACAATTCAGGGCGAATAGCAGAGGGTCCAAAGTTGGTTGGGAGAGGTTCAGTCACCCTTCCGGACTTTCTAGGGCCCACTTTTCCCAATCATATACCGCTAGGGTACATAGGAGCAGGTTGCACTATATGAGTTGTCCCTGTAGTATCTGCAAGGCTGGTGTCATATTGTTGGGATGTGAACAGCTCTGTAGTTGACCTAGTAACAGCAGGAGGAGGTAAAAGATTGAAGGATGGCGCATTGGGTTGCAGAGTAGTGTCAGTTAATCCTGAATTTCCTTGTTCCATTCGCATCAAATCTTCAACTTCCTGTTCCTCTTCATGCTCTACTTCGTCTTCTGAAAGCTCTTCTACAGAGGTTTCAGAACTAGGAGGTTCTACATCTTTCAGGGTGTAAGGTCGTCTATATGCTGTTGGATTAGCGATCGTTCTAGTAGCAGAGGCAGCATGGGCTGTCCTATAATGCTCTTCTCCTTCGTGAGAAGACCTAGAGTTCTCCCATAGATTTTCCATATGCTCTACAGACTTACCACCAACCTCTTGGTTGTTCTTCCTTTCTACATAGGCCCGTGCCATAAATCGTTCCACATGATCTCTATAGTACAGCCGCTATTTCATGCTGTTTCTTTGTAAAACCAAAGCCTTTCCTATCCTCAGGATACCTAGGGACCTTAGGGTGAGATGACTCCAAAGGTCCTGTAGATCGTCGCATATAAGTCCTTTTCATAAGTGTAAGGTCTCGCTTCAGGCTATAGTATTTCACAAAGGCTAAGAACATAAGAGGCTCATTATTGACAGGATGCAAGTCGTCTGGTTTGAACATGCATAGTTCATCAAGTTTATGCAAAATTTCTCCAAAGTAAGTAATGCATCCTGTAGAAGGATCGTATTTAGAGTCATTTGGAGGCATCTCATAAATTTGATTAGCTATGTTTCTACAAACGCGACGTCTATAGTTACATTCTTCTTGCTGCCTTACTGGATTAGTAAGGTGCGCTGAAGCTGGGTAATAAGTGTACCTCCTCCTTTCCCTGTCATTCAGAGCAAAAGTCCGTTGCTCCAAAGGAAGCGTTGGCTGTTACTCATGGAGCTTATTTTGTTCTCCCAGCTCGGATAGTTTGACACTAAAATCAGACTGAATATGTCCTCCTCCTTGGTCTGTACCTATCTCTTCAGATCCAGCTTGTGAGGCATGAACACTTCCTATGACAGAAGCGTTTCCTGACCTCCTATGTCTAACAGATCCTTGGTAACTGCCAGGTGGATAGACTGATTGAGTAGTAGTATCGTCCATTGATCTGGAAACCTCTCTACTCCACTGAAGGATTTGTTTATTTACTGATCTTATAAACTGTCTGAAGACTATCTTCAATAGGTCTATATTTGTCAATCTCCTTCTTGTACCGTGTACTATATGTACTATAATGAAGTTACAAGGGACTATGCTTGTGTATCCAAGTGAAACGATATTAAAAGATCCTCTGAACCGAAAGTGCTTTGCAAACCAGATCCCAGTAGCCTCGTTGTTATGGATAATGGCACATTTATCCATAAAGGATAGATATATGGTGACTCACAAACTACATCTGAACTCAGAGAATAGTTGGTAGACTGAAAGGCCCAAAAAGTCCGGCCTGTATGCACTCTTTTTCATGTTTTTCTTAATCAATGGCCTTTGTATGCGCATGTTTATGTATGCGATCGTCCCATGTACTGTTTCATCTACTGAACGCATGTTCAAGCAAGCCAATTGGTTGAGAAATGACAGAGTTACATAAATATCTGTGTCATTCCAATATACTTGACTTGGCGATCGGAATGTACGATCTTCGATCGCTTATTACTCAATCGATTCTAAGCCGCTTCTCGCGACATCTTGCACACATGTACGTCATAGTACGTGCTATGTTTTGAGAAAGTCACACTTGAATCGAATCATCTGTTATGGAGCTATGAGTCATTTGATTCTACATACGGTTCTGGCAAGCCATCAGACAATAAATGCCTCATATCTCCGCCAATACTGCTCTGATTGGCTTGATCTAACTTACGAACTACACCTGAGACCCTATCGCACCTTCTTTATATTATGTACATAGAATAATATGACTCAATCTAAGTCCATATATGCGTCATCAAAAGTGGCAAGCCACATTGATCCACTTTTGATCTGCTTTCTCTGACTCACAGAATG
>WSTH01001562.1:0-11883 GCA_019616345.1 Ceratobasidium sp. 395
AGAAACTGAAAGCTGGAATTCGCTTGGGTGACTACCTGTTGAGTTATGCGGGCAAGCCAAATGAGACCAAAAAGGCCTTGAATTGTAAGTGGCGCCTTAGGCTACCTATGGCATTTCGGTCGCACCTGAACTTTGGCTTGGCGCAGATCTCAGCAAGCGTTTCGCTACGCTGAGAAAAGACTCCACAGCCCCAAGCAACACGCCTTGCTATATCCACCACACATCTGTCGTTGTAAGATTTTCGCGGTTTGCGGTTTCCTAAACCTGGCTGATGTGCTTGCTTTCAGGAAACAGCAACGACGCACACCGTAATTGCCTATGTTCGGGATAGGGTAATATTCGTCATTATTGTTATTTTGGCGTGTTCGCTCACTGTCGATTTCAGATCATACTCGGGCAGATGCGCGAATCTTACTTTGTCTAATACCTTTCCTGCCTAAAACTACGTCGCATGTAGACCAGTCTTGTATTACTCTTCACCTCGGCATAGGTTGATCCCAACGCTCGCTTTGTATTCGTCGTCTCTTTTGCCTATCTTTCCCTATAGTCGCTCCTTTATCCCTTCGTTATAATTAACAGCCAATCTTCGTAGTATTACTATGTTCAACAATCCAATATTGTAGCGCAGATGTACTTTAAGTCTGTAAGATGTATGCGCTTATTATTTCACAGGGCTGCGATGCGTGATCGCTCGTAGGTTCTGGGACGGAATATTTTTATCTCGGCTACAAGCACCGCACTTCAGTTTAAATGTCCAAAATTTCTGGATCGCTTTCAATTGCTCGGCAACTACGTGTAAATACAATTTAGAGACCACAGCCAGATAAAAAAGAGAAAGAGAAGTTTAAGAACGCAGTAAAGCAAGTTGAGAGACTTTAGGAAATAGAGGTATCAAGCTCCAGACTAGCCAGTCCGTTTAATAACACACCTCCGTGTCTATCTACAGCTCCTCATCTTCTTCCTTGATCTGCGAAGGCTTGAGCATGCCCGGTACGCGCTCGGCGTTGGCACGCTCTTCGGCAACCTTTCGTTGTTGCTCAGCCTCCTTCTCTTCAAGATAAAGCTCCGCATTGTCGTCGTTGGACGATTCTCGGAGAGATATCAAGAAGTCTCGCAGCAAGAGCTTGAACTTGGCAATGTCGTTGCAAGTTTCACAAAGGCCAATGATGAAACTTTGGATTTGGGTTCTAACAGAATATCAAAATCAGAAATGTCCGTTCTCAGCCGGACGTTGGACTTACGGTTGCAGATGAGGGAATGCGTTCTTGAGCAAAGAAGCGGTATATTCCCGGAGGAACTGCTGGTTGGTTGGCGGAGGACTTGGTTGTGTGGATGGGTCGAATAATGGTGCATGAATAGAATTCGATTCCACTAGTTGGAACAGTCTCTGCAAAATCAAGCTCTGATGTTTGAAACCTAGCCAGGCGTAAGCAAACGATCAGTGGTAGCGAGAATGAACACGTACCACTCTTGTGGTCGCTATCCGTGAGCACGAAGAAGTTGTCTTGCAACATGCTGAGATAGTACTGCTGGAAAAACGCATTAGCAATCGCTTCCTCGGCAGTGGCGAAATTGTTGATGATTTCCAAGAGCACTGGATTGACGTTACAATTAGACTCCAGAACTATGAAGACAAAGTCAGCTTACGGTTCAGGCCGGTGTCAGCAATATCCCTCATGGTATGCTTGATAGCCCAGATCACGCTATCAAATAGAAGCTTGAACTGCATTGCTGGGAGACCGAGGAGGGCTGCGGGACGAGCGAGCAATTAACGTAGTTCATCAGTAAGTTTGCTGACTTTTGGGTACACCAAGGCTTACCAGGGAAGCAGTACATGTCTATTGCTCGCAAGAGTTTGAAGAAGCCAGCACGATGCTCCGGATATTCAGCGAAATCTTTGCTAATCATTTCCAAGGTGCACTCAAATACGGCGTCAAGGATTGCCGGTACTTGCGGCGTCAACAAAGCCTACGCGCACCAAGTAATATCTTTGTTTAGCGACATGCTCCATTAGAATACAACTATAAACTTACCTGCAACCGTGATGTGATTGTCGCCATCACATTCAGAACCTCTGCGTCTCGTGCATGCGGCACATTCCTGTTGTAATCACCCAAAACGGCCTCCAAAAGCGGCGGGATGAAGTTGCTGTACAGCGTGTCCAGGTCTTCCGCTTTCTTCACATATGTTTCCATAAGCTTGAGAATCTCCTTTTTGATTGTCCGGAGAGATCGAACTTTAGGTGTCCGAGTTGCAACCGGACCTATGGCGATGTCGGAAATAAGTGCGAAGTTTATCACGAAAACACCCGGACATACCATCTGCTGCTACCTGTTCGCTGATGATAGCACTGACAGCTTTATACAAGCCTAGCATATCGTTGAATATACGGCCGAGCTGGGGTAAGAAGAAACCCCCAATGGAAGTACACGCGGAAACATTCGTCTTGAGCACGTTGGATAAGATCTTGACGTTGTCTGTGTTACCGAGCACATCCACATTCGACGCGGCTTGTGCCATGAGCGAGTCCCACTATAAACACGATATCATTTTCAGTTTCATCAGTGAGCGCACAACTCATACTCACAGCGTTATTAGGCAAATCCATCAGCTTCAAGATCAATCGTTCCTGCACCGATTTGTTTGGCTGAGCAGATACCATGTAACCAACCGCTTCATAGAATGTATGCACTTGCTGCGGTGAGAGATCGACGGTAATCCGATGTAGTCCTCGTAGGATCTCGTCTACAAATGGTTCGGTTTCGCCGGCTTGCTGCATAACAAAATGGCGGCGGCATTTTTGCGCGATTTTGATGAAGGTGTCGCAAGCCATGTCTTGTACACCTAGAGGTACAGAATTAGCATTTGAAGCATATCGCTTTGCTTTTCGAGAATATTGATTAGTACGAACCTTCGTGAGTTTCGTGCATAAACTCGAACAGCTTGTTGACCACAGTCTTCAAGAACTTCCAGTGGGCTTTGAGGAATCGCGGGTACTGTCCGACGATATACATGATGTTCGACGCTACAATAGCCTTGTTGTCCTTGCCACGCTTCATTTCGCAGAGCCCGAGTAGGTCCTTGATAACTGTAACGAGGAAACGCTTCTCGGTTTCCTCATCTGAACAGAGTTAGAACAGACATTTCCCGCATTGTGTATAAACTTACTCATTGCACCAGAAATAGACCCAATCGCCCAACATAAGGTATTCAAGTTCGCCCAAGACCACTCGGAGCCATCCACCTGAATGAGCTTCGATGAGTACAGGATAGAGGTAATAGCAAATGCAATAAATTCACCTGTTTCGCAAGCTTCTCGGTTAGGATGTTCTCGGTGTCGAGTACATCCAAATGAGTCAGATATACGAGTACCTCACGCATGGCCTTGTAGAGGACAATGGTATCACTTTCTTTGAGCACCTCACGCACGACTTCTCCCTCGTCGTTCTCGACTACAAGGACCTGTGTGATACGTTTCAACGATCATACAACTAGGTTCAAACCATATTACTCACCTCCTCGGGCTTCACCATTCGCTCAATCATCACAAGTCGAAGGTTGCTCAACACTTCAGCGTATGCGTTTTTCCTGAGATTGACACCTCCTAATATCCCAGCTTGAGCTCCGGGCCCGGCTCCTCCAAGGTTAAGACCCATTAGCAAGTTAGCGTCAGCGCCAAGCCCCAAAGGAAGGCTCTGTTGCTCTTCATAGAGTTCGGCCACGAGCTTGCTCCAATACTCCAAGCAAATTTTGAACACCTCACGCTCCTCGACCTGGGAAACCTTGACCATATAAAGGTGCGCGTTAAGTAGCACATCACGATTTTCAGCGTTTTCGACGGCGCGAAGGTGTACCGTAAGGAAATTGGCTAAGAATAAAGCAAGGTTAAGGATGAGCTCCTGGTCTTGGTCAGAAGAAGTTTCGTATGCTTGAGCAATATCTATACACAAATGTCAGTCATGTGTCAGAGCAGATTGAGCGAAGCATTGCACATACTAGTACTAGGAGGTATCATTTTGTTGATCGAAGTCATAACCATCGTGAACAGAATTCGGAACTTGGGATCGTACTCTGGCCCAACATTGAGACCAGCGATCTCAGACAAGCACTTCAAGGTAATATTTCGGAACTCGTTAACTTCGAGGAACTATGCAACGAGTCAGCACTCATTTGATAGCATTTAGCCATGAGCTCACCCTTGTAAGGAGCTGGTCGATAATACTAGTCTCAAAGATATAACCAAGAGGAATCCAGTTCAAGAACCGAAGCATAGTTTCCAGGGTGGCGCGGATCAAGCTGGGCTTTTGAGCCTTCTCCAGAACCTCGAGACATAGCTGGAAGATTTCGGAGAACTCTCCACACATCTGATTCTTCAGGTTCTTCGTCTTTGTCTGCGTCATCTGTTCGGCCGAGTAATCGAATATCTCTTCCGAAAGTAGCTTGAGAATAGCCATGTTGTTTTCGCATAGAGAGATGTTTGTTTTGCTATTTTGAACTATTTCGGGGATGAATGTGGGCCAATTGTGAGGCCACTCTTGTTTGAGAATCTTCGAGGCAGGTAAGAACAAATGCGAAGCGCTTGTGTGATCAAACCCACCTGCACGAGTGCTAAGTTCAATTTGTTCAAATACGTCTTCTGTTGACGCAATGCCGTTTCTTCGGATGCGATATTCAGAGTAGTCGATACGATGAAGTTACGGATACCCTGCCTCTGATCATCTGGCAGGATCTTCCACCGTGTTTGGATGAGTTTCTCCAAAATCTGAAGACCAATGTACTGGAATAGCACAATATTGCGTGAGCCACGACCAAGTTATATGACGACTGAAACAAACCTTGGATTGCATCGAACTCGCGGTCTCCAAGATGATTGGTACCCTCTGCCATGAGTCAGGATACTCCTGGAACTGAGTAAGGACCGCTTGGGCTTGCTTTTGCTAAAATATATGAAAATGCGTGAGGTCACCTGGCCATAGCAGACCGAAGATCGCTGGGCTTGATAAGCAACGAAACTCACCTCTTGCCCAGAGCCCATGTAGAAAGCATTAACTACCCGGTCGAAAAGACCCACATCTAGGTCTTGTGAAAAGTCTAGGATTGCCTAGAGATCGTCACAAGAAGCCGTCAGTACGATTCCCCCTAGTAGATTGGTGGCATGCTGGAGGCACATAGTACGTAGCTCCAAACGCCTCCAAACGCCACACAATATCACTTACCTCCATGTTTAAGCCACTTCCTAGGCTCTACTAAGGCGATGGGGGAGCGGCTAGGTGTGTCGGCGTGAGCGTAGATGGAGTAAGATACAGTACAAGAATAGGTACAGGCGAAGCTAGGACGCGCCGTATAGCACTATACACGTAAAAGTGGTGGATTCGAAGTTGAAGTATCAGACAGTGAGCTTCCGCAGGCTGTTGGCGACAAGACCGACCAGAGCAACGTTGAGGATGAGGGCAAGGGTTTGCCTTACGAATATCTCGTCTTGTTTGCTTACAAACGGGCGCCTATATAATCATCCAGTCATTGCCACCTCCACTCAATCTCGACAATCTTCCAGCATCGTCTCGCATTGTTCACTCTAAGCAGACTGCTAGCCGAGGGAACACACAACGCGCGGTAATTGCGTCATACATAGCACATAGATTTAGATATGCCTCGCTCGACAAAGGCCAGGCCGCAATCCGCATTTTGTCCTACTAAGCCATGCATCCCAATCGCGCGGCTTGAAGTCGATCTTATCTCAAGAATCGACAGAAATGTGTTTCACTTCAAGGCTGTGACCGTGTTCACCACGTGGGCCTAGATTGCCTTTCGTATGGCACCGCCCCTATTTAGACTATAAAGACTACACGCTTCGCGTATCTTTCGATCTTTATCCCCGAGAACTCGTGACATTATGCTAGAGTCAGCGAAACAGTACATAACCTCTGCTGGGATAATTGGTTATCCGAGCTCGCCTTCTGAGCCAGCACACTCGGTGTCTCCTATAGAAACCCTCCCAAACGAACTTCTCTACCGCATTGCTACCTTTATACCAGCGAACTCTATAACCACCAGGGAGTGCAATATCCCCGACCGCTTTCAACTAGCTCTAGTTACCAGACGATTCAACGGAGCCTGCACTCCGCTTCTTTACGAATACGTATTTCTTGACTCTTACAAACAGTTGTTCAGGTTCCACCTTAGTGCGGGCGTTACGCGCGAGTCATGGCGCACGATCTCCCTTGTCGTCTCATATACCGCCCTCTTTGAGCCTCGCCGACTCCTCCCACGAGATACAACTTGGTCGGATCTCTTGTTTCCACTGACCCAGATGCGCAGCTTGCGACAATTTGTTCTCGACAGAAGCGGAGAAAACTGTAAACACTTCGACCTAGAACATCCCGTACCAAACTATCTGGTCTCGCACGCTCCAAACCCCAGCTTCTTTCCTAACTTATCATGTCTCGAAATACCGTATTATCCCGGCCTGCTAAGTCTATGCAGAGGTCGACCCTTGACTAGCGTCATTCTTGGTTCCAGCCCTCCGCCAATCTCAGGCGAATCGTTCGACGAGTTTGTATCAGAGCTGGGAGAAATCAAAAGCTGCTTAGAGGAAATCTCTTTGACTGTTCCAGCCGGTAATCAGGCAGAAGTCAGTAGTCGGATTCGTCGAATCGTGTCGCTGTGTCCTCAGCCGCAAGCAGTGAGCTTAAGGCTGCCCTTGAGCTTCTTGCCTGAATGGAGCTCTGACACGCTAGAAGTAGGCTTATGCTCTGTTTATACCATTTGCCTTACCTGACTTCTCTTTTACAGGCTACCTTAATGGCTTGGGTAGAAGCCACTCTCGCACCATGGACACAGCATACACGCCTTAGCATTCGCGCTTCGACATTCATAAGTGTACCAATGCGCATACAGGAAACAATTATTAGAGGCCTAGTCAAGGCAATGCCCAAACTGAGATACGTAGCTCTCCCTATAGAACAATGTGAATGGGCACGAGCCCCAAGCTACAACGGGATCCCAGAGTGGACGCCACGTCCCGATCTCGGAGCCGAGTCGATCAACTGGTGGTTCAGCGCTCTCAACGTTCACCAAAGCGCATATACCCGTGTAAATAACTCAGGTATGATAGTGGACCACTTCAAAATCGACGAAGAAGTGATTAGGATTCGGGAGGTGATGCTGAAATGGTGGTGTAACGCGGTCATACCATCACAGGCAAATATTCGCCTGAGCTTAACGGAGTGGGATCGTATAGTGCATAGTTGACGTACTATAGAACCTTTGCTGTATGTATGTTTGAAAGAAGACTAAAGATTAGAACCTAGCGTCGATCCTGTAATTGCCCTTTCTTTACGGACGTTGAAAGTCACGTGTTTTTGTGAGCTTCAACTCCGCCACAACCACGTCTCGCTTCCGGCCACAAATTTTGTCTCATGATCGTATCTACAGCGTATGGCGGATATATTGCTGTGTGCAGTCTCTACTTCTCCCAATGGTTACGTGCACTTAGACGTTATGGTAATGATGCCTGATAGCCTGAAAAAGAGCTAGAAGAGTGGTCTGCGAAACAGACCGACCCCGACTACGTTAGGTTTCGCGAGATGTCACACACCGGCTGCTATGGCATATTCAGGCGCTATCTAGCTCATCTCAAACTTAACAACCTTCTTGACCTAGAGGTGCTTCCCACTCAACTGGTAGGTCTCACACCATGGGGGCTTGAGATCCATTCTAGCCCCTTTGCACAGGACGAAAGAGGTAGAACAGATACCAGCCGTCCTTATCTAATGTTCTGTATGATCAAGACTCAGCCCGTAATATTTCCTGGCCACCCATTCAACTGGAAAGATTTCCAGGAGACGGATCTCGATCGAAAGTATAAGCAGGCACTAGAGGATCTGGGAGTCCCGATACAATCATGGATTGTCGTCTGCCGGGTAGGCAGGATAGGCGTTTTCTACAACTTTGGACCAGAGACGTTAAAGCGAGTACATAAACGGATAAAGAGAATACGTGAAAAGTAGGAGCAGAAGTCCCAGGAGGCAACTCCTATTGCCTCCGAGCCAGTAGCCACTTAATAAATTTTGAGATTTGTAGGAAAATACATTTGGGTGTATATATCATTCATCTAATCCGCTAAACAGCTGAGTGAAGTATAAGATAAGTGTTAAGTGTGCGTTGAAGCAGTCTTGGTGTAAAGCGACTGCAAAAGGGGCGCATACAACTCAAGGTAGAGGATACGACAAACCATGGATTGAAGTGATTGGGCTTCCCACAACGCCCATATAGCTAATGGTATCAGGTATTCTGTAACAGGTTTTTATCGGCCAGTCTGAGAAATACCAGCTCGTGTATACCTATTACTGTGTTGCGCGCAAGCCGAATACCTTGTTCTGTCACTGAACTGAATCGCGAAGGTCTATGTACTTGAGCATGTCCTCGTTAGCAAACGCATGAGCTTGATAACTTACAAGTGGCTTTCTAGATTTAAATTAAAAAATTAAAAATCGAGGACTTAACAAAAGAGTCAAAACCTGACCCGACAACTGTCCCCAGACGACCCAAGGCTTGAACCATCGCATTTTGATTCTTCTCGTTTTCCTGTCACGCTGTGGCTGTGCTATAGTCGGTAAACGCCTCTTGTTCCACATAAAATTTCACGACAATTTAGGACCATATTAGCTTCCGGAAAGCCACCAAAGTATCCCTGGAGTATAACTAAAACCAGGCTCCAGCACACTCGTGTAATGCAAACTACTCGCCTGGCAAGTGGTATGTTGAAGCACGTGATCTAATCCCACGATATCGCCCCTTTGTATTTGCACAAACTCGGCACACATAGGACGAGCACAGGACTGCCATCTGTACTGAGTTGTATACCCAACCTTGTCCATTGAACTGCCACCTGTTTAGCGGGGCTATGTTTAAAGTAGCAAGGCAAAACACTATTAAGAGGCTACTAAGTTGCTTCAACTGGCCCCTCAAACCGTCGACAGCACTCGATCCAACGACTCTCGCTAGATCCCCGTCCTCTAGGTGCTTTATTATGATGCTACCGGAAGAACTTTTCTATCGTATTACAACATTTATGCCTGTCGGTTCTACGGCTGATGAAGAATGGAACCTCCCAGACCTCTCCCAGCTCGTGCTTGTTAACAAAAGGTTTAACCGGATCTTCACACCTCTTCTTTACAAATACGTCACACTTAACTCATACGAACAACTAGCCGTATACCACTGCAATACTAGTGCTATGAGTAACTCACGTTTTACCATGTGTCTCACTATTGCGTGCAAATCTCTTCTCAAATACAGCACGCCACTTTACGGGAAAACCTGGCCTGATATCTTGTCCCCGCTAGCTGAGATGCAAAACTTAAGAAAACTTGTTATTCATCGGAGTGGAGGAATGTGTAATGACACTAATATTGAACATCCTGCACTGGTCTATTTAGCATTGCGGGCTACAGATCCGGCATTCCTGCCCAATCTCTCCATCCTTAAGGTCCCGCATTATCCACAGTTGTTCACTCTCTGCAGAGGGCGTCCTATGACAACAGTTGACCTTGGGCCAAATGTCGCACCAGTCTTATCCGAAGAGTTTGGAGGATACATATCAGAGCTAACCAAGGGAACAAGGCGACTTGAAGAATTGACGTTGTACTGGCCCCCTGGGAATAGGGAAGAAGTACTCTTTGTAGAGAATGTCAGTCGGGTTATAGAACTATGCTCCGAGCTCCGAGTTTTGGAGATGAGGTTACCAAAAAGCTTTATGACATCCATGGAATGGGATGCAAATAGCTTCGAGGTGCGCGGTCACTGTTGTACCGTGTTCAGTCGAAGTCTCACACCTTCGTCCAGTCAATCTTTATTCCTTGGGCGCAAGCTACACTAGCTCCCTTATCTCAGCTTACGCACCTCAACCTTCACATATCACAACCCATAGCAATACCCATGAGCATGCAGGAGCATACCGTGCAAGCACTCGGAAGAATCCTGCCCACTCTCGAACACATAATTCTTCCAGTATCCCAATGCGAATGGTCGCGAAAACCCGGTTGTGACGCATTCGCCGGTTGGTCTCCGCGACCTAACCTCGGATATACGTCTATAGATTGGTGGCTCGATTTTCTAGGACTCGATGGAGCCGCACATGTCGAATATGTCTACCCACGAACGCCCTCGAAGAGTTTGGACAAGCGGCCCGGCCGAGCTGCATTCTGCGAAGATGTTGCGAGGACTATATCCTCGATGCGGGAACGATGGGGCGAAGAGCATGTACCATTATCGAGCGAGGTCGAAGAAATGCTGAAGGCGCGAGCCGGGCGAGCCGAGTATATGTCGGGGGGAGAGTGGCAATTTTACGACCCCGATGGTTATTAGACTACATAACAAACCTTTGTAAATGCTGTTTTTATCGGGGTTTCGGGTGTTTCTATCACCGGTTCGGTGAGGTGTATGCGCAATCTTCATCTCTGAAATAAGTCAAACGTGTTTTATCTTTGAGCTCGCATACAACCGCCGCACAAAGCACCAGCCCACTTTCTACCTCGGCTTAATGGAATCGTATGGATGGGACAACGTAAGGCCCAGACCAGCAAACGCTCTTGCGAGAACAGAACACAGCGTCATATGATCCTGAAAAAACTTAGATCAACCGATATAGAAGGTATGAGAACGTGGGGGAAGAGACTTTTTTCATCGTAATTCGAGAAGTATATGTCCGAAAAGGCTAAGTTGACACCGGGAACCTGCGTACCAACGGGAATCATTCGGCCCGAGTGTAAGAGGAAAGCAATCCTGAGCTCCAGAAGACATGCTACCTCATGCAACAGGAGAATAGGGTGCTCGTGCACCCAACCCCGATTGAACTTTGTCAACAACCTTGTTGATATGCCACCGTGGAGGACGCACATTGGTGCCCAGAAGCCGGCGCCAACAAAACGGGTTAGAGCACGCCACGGGGACGCGTGTGGGCGGCTTGGAGCTAGGCGCAGTCATTTCGCTATCCGGGGTTGACACGAACCTGGAAGACGCCCCGTGGGGCGCGGTCCCGTCTCGCAATGATCTGCAAGTTGTGGTGGGGAGCGCTCAAAACTTTTCTGCACCAATCGAGGCGACGTTTATTATTCAGGGTTTAGAGTCGATCGCCCGAAGGGGGATAGGTTCGTACCTACAAGGTGATCGCGAAAATATCACAAGTCTAGGCACTGACTAGCTTGTGGGTTCTGTTTGAGATCGCGTGCGCGAGGCAGACCATCATGTAAATGTCGGATGATTATGTGGGACAAGGGACGAAGGCACCGAGAGCTCCACCATAGGGAACGAACGCAACCGAAAATGAGTGGACACACTGTGGAAACGGACTTGTTCGGTTCCTGGTGGCCGAAGAGCGCCTTCCCGAGTGCTTCCAGTTGCACAGAGGGTATGGCGTCAGGATACGGGTGGCGTACCGCAGTCTTTTCCGTTTCGAGCCCTTCAGATTATCTCTTTTCGACAGCCGCAGTCAAGGTCAAGATGTTGATGCCTTGGCGCATGATTACTTTCGGTAGGAGAAGGCGAGCTGAATAGTGATCAAAGTCTCAGAGGTTGTATAATTTCCGAGGTGGCTCAGCGAAGAGAAGTTGGTGCCACTCCGTATGGGGATATTTCATTGTGGGGTAAGCGGTTTATGCCTCGGTTGTGGCAAGTGCCGTGCGCAAAACCAGCCAGATAACACAACCGCGATCAGCCGGTTCGGCGATCACGGTAGTACGAGGGGAGAACAGGGGAGTTACAGTCGCAGAATTAGTTTGAGGCTACCAATGCGTGCACGTGGACGCCAAACCAAGGCACGCACGTGACATTCATCTCAGTCTCCGAAACCACATCCACCCTCCCCAAGTCTCCTCCCTTCCT
>WSTH01001563.1:0-11879 GCA_019616345.1 Ceratobasidium sp. 395
CAAAAGTTGAGCAACTGCAGTCCGAACGTTGGGTTGATGAAGAACCCAACTTTTGGTACGTTTCACTTGTCAAGTGTAAGGCACAGGTCATCCAACACTCTTGCGGCCTCAAGTTCTGTCAGCTAGCTAAATCTCGATCGACGCATGCACGCTCACCTTCATCCAACTGTAGGTTTGAGCTAGTATTCCTATGCTAACCCCGGTAGCTCGCTTCAGGTTCATCACTTCCACCCAATATAAAACCTGCTGACATAAGAAATGCTGCAGCATCAGCAGCAGTTCACTCGAAGTCTCGCCCAGCAGCAAATAATCGCTCCAGTATCGGCATGCATAGAACAGATGAGCCGGTATCGAGCGACTGGTTCGGATTGGCAGGTCGGACAGCTGGTGATCCAAGGTTGACGAGGACTCTAGACTACAGATGTTGAATCGCAGCATATCTTTCATCGTACCAAAACAGCGCTCAGCCAATAGCTTGTTGTGCTTGACCCTGTCACACAAGAACCGGCCTGACCGTGCAGAGGTGAGCAGGTAGTCGGGAAACGACGCATGTAGGGTCGAGACTAGTCCGCTATGCGCGTCAATATGTAGCACTGAGCGCAAAGGTTCGATAGCTTGCCGAGCATGGTCAAGGCTTGCGAGTTGCAACAGTTGCGTCAGTGTTTTGACGGACAGCGGCTCTTTCGCGCAGACCACTGTATGCAACACTAGCTCTATGTCGCCCTTTTCCCAATCCTCCAACCTGTCGCTACCCAGTGAAGTGGAGAGTATGGCTGAGTAGAGAGTGTCGAGCGGAGTATAGGCTTTTCTGCTCGTGTTTGGGACGATTCCCAGCATAGACTCTAGGCGTCGGCGGTGGTTGAGATATGGGTCGTCAAGTCCGATATACCTTACGACTGTCGCTGCGAAGATGAACAGTCTGCCTGACTGTTCAGCGAGCTGCTGAATCTGGGTGACCGGCGGGTGAATGGGCTCTAGCTCGCTAGTAAGGTATGTCTCGATGTCTGCTTGTACTAGAGACCGCTCGATGTCGTGCAAGTGGAAAAGCGAGCGAGATACAGTAGTATCAGCCGACAGCTTCTCCAGGTGAACGGTGTCGGGGCGACAGGTAATAAAGAACTTGAGCGGTAGGTCCGCAACAAAGCGGAGAAGCGCACTCAGGAGCAGCCCTACGTCGCTTCGGCTGGAGCACTCGTCGAGAGCGTCGATCACGACAATCAATAGACCATCGGGCAATTTGTCTTTTACCGCTTGCAATGGTCTGTGCACGAGTTGTTCAAACTGCGTCATTACTCCGTGTGTCCCGGTAGTCGGGTCGCTACCTAACAGTCGACACAAGACCTCCTTGATCAGAGGATAGAAAATAGCGAGGCGATATGTGATGGTCGGGATGATACGCGACACGTCTTGACATTCGGGCAGCAGCCGAGAGCAGAAGAAACTTGCGGCGAGCTGGCCTGACGATTCGAGCTCGCTGCATAAGCTGTATGCGATCGTGGTCTTGCCCGTTCCGGCCATTCCGTTCATCCAATAGACCTTCGCGCCTTGTGGATCGCTTGCCCATCGCCGTAGGTCTCGAATGATGACTTGGCGTGTGTTCTCGGTACATCCCCGACGACGCGTCTGCGACGCCGCGCTTGAGTTATATGTCGCCATCTGGACCGGGTTGAGTCCTCCAAGGATTGTGTTCTGAATATACTAAATAGTAACATGATGATCGCTAACAAAACTCAAGGCAAATGCGCGATAGACTTACAAGCAAGCTCTCGCTGGCAATCGCCTGGTTCTCGTTTGCGATCTTCCATACGTTCAGCGTTGCATTACACTACCCATCCATCAGTACGGCGAGGCTGTATACCAGGCTTGGGCGCGAACCTGCAATCGTCGAAGCAGACTGTCAGTCTCACGGTAGCACTCGATCAGATCGTCGATATCTTGGTCGGCCTCGACGTAAGCCCTCGCTCTGGTGCGTTCCTGTTTTTCATTGATGTGGTTGGCTAGCTGAGTCAGCTGTCTACTCGTACGTTAGCAGGTACGCTCCTTTATAGCTGCTCTATTGACGTACTGTATCGTGTTCGTAACCGCACTCGTCATTTGCGAGGAGCTAACACCGCTTAGCTGCTCCTCGAGCTCTTCCCGAACAGCCACTATACTGGATGCAAGGTTGCTAAACTCTTTGCGGTTCTTTGCCGTCGTCTTGGAAATCTGCTTTAAGCCCTAGCACTGTGAGATAGTGCACCACACTGACCGGTATGTTACCAAGACAATCAGCGAGTATATCTGCTATGGACTTGAAGGTCGGAACTACGTTTATGCCCTTCTTTATCGCATTAGCCGAGGATTTTAGTACAGCCGCAGAGGTGTCCTGCGCCGCAAGAGCACTGGATGATGTCTCCACAGGCCGCGCGGGGATTTCTAGTTTCGACGCATCGACCGCTGGATCAGCATGCACTTCTTGGATTTCTCGCGAAGTCAAAGGTTGTCCAAGCGGCGGTTCGCGGGATGAGGTGTTAGCCAGATCAGCGAAAGACGATGCCGCTAGTAGCCCGGCAGAAGCTGCTACACTCTGATCCACGATCGGTGTGTGTGGATCCGAAGGTTCTGAGGGTTCGGGGTTTGGCGAAGGGTCTAAATCGGTCCGTTGGGTGACTCCCTGCTTTAGTGTTGGCATGGTTGGCAAAGTCCTAGGATCTAACGGCAGCGGCCTAGTCTCCAAGTTCTGTCCCGAAACAAAAGAACTCGTCCCTTCGGGCGCTGGAGAGGGTGTATGTGGGTCCGGTTGATTAGCGCCTGACAATGAGGGTCTAGGGGATCGCGACCTAAACATGCCGCTTAGAGATCGACCAGCATCGTGCAAAAGGCCGCGAGCCTTGTCTCGTTTCGACTGCTTATCGCTCATGGGTTTGTACACGCCGTTCGGTTTTAGCTACAGAAGGTGGTGGGGTGAAACGGGAGAATATATCCGGTCCACGTGTCGGCGCTCATCAGTTCCACGGAGAAGCAACCGAAAAGAGCAGCCCGAAAACATCAGCGTATGCTAATCATATACACGGACTGGTGGGTAATCTGAATCAGCCTCGACGGACATCTCACAGACTGGAGTGGTGTACATAATGTGGACCATTTGTTGAAGGGGTTAGTTTGGTGGGTGCAGCCGAGATGCCCAATTACCCCGAGCTTACCCTGTTGCACTATGATCGCCTTTAACTTGAAGCAACGTCGAACGACACGCCGCAGCATGTTCGCTCGTCCAAGAGTAGTCGTGAATTGAGCGCTTGCTTAAATATGAGTACCCTCACTCTTGTGTCTTGAATACTACATATTCATCACGATTTCGACCCGAGGCATCGAGTGCAAGATACCCCGCATATACCTCCATCTCTGGAAGTGTATCGTGTGTTCATCACTGGTTCACAGCAAGTCAGGCAGGAACGCTTCTTGTATACACAAATAATGCCCAAGCGCATCTCTTTCAAGGGTTGCTATTTGGTCTTCATCAAATGGATGTTCAAATGCCTATATATTGTGACCTCCATGTTATGATATCGAGGTTGCCTGTGTATGTACATGGTATTGGAATGAAAGCGAATGACGAGATGAATGATAGAATGAGTGAATGAATGAATAAGAATACAGGTCGCCGCACAATCAATACTACCCCACTGCAAACCAACAGCTAGTAACTACATCACGAGTCCCTTGTCGCACCATAACACCTCAGCCCTTTTCGCCAACAGATACTAGCGCAGAGTTGGGTGTACGGATCGTTACTCTGATTGGTGGTGGTCAGAATGAAACCGTTGTATCAGCACAGGAAGAGACTTACGACGACGAATACAGCTTCCGCATCATGTGCCTTGGCTGCACGTTCGATCAGCGAACCAATATCTGGCCGACCAGATTCGCCGGTATCGTGTAGGATCAGTTGGTTAGCGGGGAGATTCGAGGTCACCGCCTTCCACACTGCTTCGCCGTATGTTTTGCGATGGTTCTGTGGATGGGGAAGATAGCGAATTGGGGGTGTGGCGAGTTGGGGTGAAGTGTTCCAGAAGTCAATAGAGATTTGAAATGGGATGAATGAACGCGGGGTGAGCGTCACAATTTCATCGACGAAACAAAGAACACGAACCTTCGCTATCCAGATAAGCATGATGTTGCTGGTAGCTTGCTCGATATGCGGCAACGCAGGCGCGATCCCAGCTCCGGTGCAGACCGTCACTACTACAAACCCCCACAAGATCGTGAGACCTCACGATGCCCTCCCACCATGCAAATTCCAAACTCACCCTTCTTATACGCCCGGTGCATATACATAAAGCCCGGTGCCTGAACGCCCCTGATCCACATCCTTCCCGGTCCTCTCCGGTCCAACACATCGCTGATCAGCTTGGTCGTCCAATCACCCGCTCTGGCTACGATCAGCGAGAACTCCTTCTTCTCCAAGTCTGTCATGGCGACGCTGAACGCATGCCACTCGCGTCCATCCCGACTGATTCGTGCGAACGTTCCAGAACGCATGGTTGGGGTACCAGGGAAAGTAAGAACCGCAACGGATTTGTTGGCTCGAATGGAGATACGCGCGTGTCGAACTGTGAACCAGACGTAGAAGATGCTGATCACCGAGATGGCGGTAAAGTAGGGAAGCGAGGTATAAAAGAGTTCCGTGGGCGAGGCGAGGGTGAAGGCTTTGATGACGAGATGGACGATAAGGTCTGCAACCACGAACCAGCCAACATATCGATGCGTATACTCCCAAGCGTTATGGTACCTCTCCCTAATCGGCCGGAGAGCGAAGCCGATGATAACCGTAATCCCGACGGGGAGTATCAGCGCAGTACTCAGGAGGGCAACGTCCAGGGTCGACGAAAGGTTAACCTCCATGCCAACCTCCGCGACATAAAGAACAATCCAGCTAGACAAATAAGATCAGCGCCTCGCCACACATGCAAAACCTTATCAGCAAAATGCTTACCCGAATGTTGCCAACGCACATCCGACATGTAACCCTCCGATCGAATGGAGCATTCGGTGAGCGTAGAACCTTCGGAACGGAAACATGCTGACCAGCCAATACGACAGACCGAGGAGAAGCTCGTTTCGGACAAGCACAGCGAGCGTGAGGTTCGCCAGTGACGCCTGTGCGATGAAACTCGTGCGAGATGGACTTCGGGAGAGTCGGGCCACATGGAAAAACAATGGAAGGTTGCCAAGTAAGGTTAGGATCCACCAGATTTGATGGGCCCTGGATGAGGTCGCCATTCATTTGATCGACGGGGATAGGAGGGAAAAAATTCGAAGGGTGAGGAACCTGGATAGATCACCGGACATAAGCTGTGAAGCCTACTCACCATATCATAGAAAAAAGCCACCACGGTCGCTGGCGGTGGTAGTGCTCCTCGACTGGCTGAAGGATAGCAAGGTCCTGCGCAATAGCATCTCGCAGGTTGTCCTCGCTCGAAAATGAATGTTTCTCCAGGTCGGCATGGTTGAAGTTGGGTGTCAGAGGGGTAACCGAGGAGATAGATGCCGTGGACTCGAACGAAGACCGGGATGAGCGACCCGAGGACGATGATAAATGAGGGAGACTTGGACGCATACTGAAATAGACTGGCGAAGGTGGTCGAATAGCAGAGGCTACGACTCCCGCAGGGGGGTGAGAAGGTAAAATGTCGGGGAAGCCAGGCCGCATTGTTGTTTTTGAAGGAAAGTGGGGGACTTCGGGCAGTTATGTGTTAGGGTCAGTCTTCCGAGGGTTTGAACCTGACACACGCACCTTTTTTATACCTGAGACGAGCGCCCAACCTTACCAGCGCAAACCATTTGCCGGTTACTAAATACAGGAGGTTGAGCCAATTCTGACGGAGAGGGGCCTCTGTGGCGTACCCCTGAGTCACCCAAATGGGAAATTATTGCGCGCGCCAGGCACAATTAGGCAATTCTCCCCTGTTCACATAATCAATGTTTGTTGACCGAGTGTTGGTAGAACGTCGATCGGACTTACAGTAGAGCAAGGGGAAACAACTGCGGTCCCGAATTGGCAAGCGTCATGGAGGGCTAGATTGTGCGTCCCGGCCAGGAACTCCCATTATTGTTGTGCCTAAACACTGCCTGAACTAGTTTTTTCGCACGTCCAAAGTCAAAAAACAAGCTTTTATATTGATTTTTAATTACCTCAAGCGACCGAGAAAAGATTATACGGAGCCGCTTTGAGTGTGGTCGAGGTGCGAAGTATCAGGTGGCTGGTCACGTGTGCTTACTTACATTTCAGAACCGTCGGCATGAACTCGGCTACGACAGTGACACGCGCCTCCTGGGGCCGTCCTTGGTTCGACCGTGGAATGCTAATTTTACAACAAGTCTATGCTTCGCAATCCGTTTTATCTGCGTGGATGGCTTGAGAGTTAACTGTTCGACTGACACTTTGTCCTAATTCTGTGGTTGGTGCATCCACGCGAGAAGATGGTTTCCCATTTTGTCTGGTTTTCGTATTTTGTCGGCGTATTCGGTCGTGGGTCTCAGATATCCAAGCGTAGAGCGATGATCAGAGGCTGTTGTGGACGTACAGCTCACGAAGCCGACGCGGCTCAGCTGGGACACATGATGCAGTCTTCTTAGAAGAACTCGAGCATGAATAAAAGCTGCTCAAGTCATGACGCATCTTCACCCCATTCCAATCTCATCTTTCCTCCTACTCTCGATATGCTTTCTGCTGCTCTCGTCTTGACGTTCCTCGCGAGTTTCGTTCTCGCTGCGCCAAATGGTCCCCTCGTCACTCGCGCCGATCCAGCCCCTGACAATATCGTCTACGTCACCAATGCCGATAAATGTCAGTATCCCCTTTCTACTCCTTTCTGCCCCTTTCTGACAATACCCCCCTAGTCTGTATGATTATGCCCCGGGATCCGCACACCAACATCGGCGACTCGGAACATCCCGTGGGTTCATACCAAATTATTCCCTTGGCACCAAGCTTCGATCAATATATTTGCATTCTCGCTTAGGGTGGAATGAAGACGTATTGCTCGCCTAACGGTCGGTATAATAGCACTCAAGGGCAGTTTCCTGCCAATTTCTGGAGCAACGTGAGCCCCCAACCATCAGTTTACAGAAGAACCCAAATGTATTGAAATTCCTTCAGGTCGAATTCAAGTCTGGCACGAGCTCCCGCGGCGCGCGGTTCGCTCAATGTAAGTTCTCTACATAGTGACCTTCGTTTATGACCTTGGGTTGACCTGCCTGTAGTAACCGGATGTATTCGCCCCGAGACACTCTCCCGTCTTGACCCCGATGACGGAGGAGGACAGTATGACTCGAGCGGTGGAGATGGTGGAAAGGGGAATCCCCAAGGGAGCACATGCCTCGGGTACGTCTATATCTTGTATTATCTTCGACGACACCTTATACGTATGGTGGGGATAGATACAAGCACTACGTCGAGCTCGTCGAACCGGATGTCAAGCGCGCGTGCATCAAGTGCTGCGATAATTATGACGACTGTCCGCTTGATAAAGGTACGATTATTGGACGTTTTCTTTGCACATGAAATTCAACGAGGATCTTTATCAGATCAAGCCGGCTGCCCCGCGGTTATTCCCGGAAACTACTTTAACTGCGACTAAACCGCACCTACTTCAGGCCTGTTACTAACGGACTTGCTATGGACTTCAATGGGACATCTCTATTCCAATAAACCCCACTCGTTTGTACTCGATAAATAACGGACATGAAGTATTCATGATTTATAGTGTGCACCAAATATGTCTCGTCCAGGCATCAACTACCCTAAACCTGAGTTTTCTATTCCACCACTTCGCCCCTATCTAGCTTCTCTTCTTCCACTTTCTTTTGATTTGATGAGGTACAACCAAATCAACAACTCGGGTCCAGTGCGGACGAAAATGTCAATCGTTTGCCGAAACTTAAGCTACTTTCACGCTCACTTTTGTCAAAAGGAGCTTCTTCTAATCATGCAATTCGCCTGCAGGAGAATTTGTCTATGTTGAAACCGTCGCCGCGTGGTTATCACCAAGATACCTGGCTGACATATACCACGTGATTGGGGGTGGCAATCAATTTATCAATCATTAATTACTGACGAACAACTAGCTTCGTCATCAACCGCCACAGTATTCATACAGGTACGTCGATACTACGTAGGTGGCCAACATATGTGCTGACGTTTTATTTGCCATATTCTCATGAAAAGTCACTCTAACTGAAACTCACCCCACATTCGGAGTGTATCGTTAGAAATTCGAGTAGTTATATCCTGACACACGTGATATTAGTGTTCTCAACCGCAGCTCTGCTATTACGTATGAGTTATTTGCACATTTGGGCGCTGGATCTCCTATCGCCAAGCCTGCGCCTCTAAATTCTTGGCGACGCTTTGTCTCATTCGATTGCCGTAACTTTGCACAAATTTGAGATGAAACCGCGCAGATACATTCATGCTCCACTTCATCCTCCCAAAGAACTTAAAGCTCATCGACCGCATAACTGAGGAGCGTGTTTCTTTCTCTTTTCTTTTGTCGCTCTTGCTCTCGCTGGCCTTGCTTCGGTCTCCATCATGCGTGTCTCCTTCGTTGTCGCATCACTTGTTGCCTCGGCTTCCACCGTGGTCGGTTGGGCCTGCCCACCAGGATGGAATCTCGAGCTGAGGGTACCGTTGGGTGAAGAGGTATGCGTGTGCCGCTCTCGAGCGGACACGAGTCAGGTATGTGCAGGTTCTCGACTCTCAGTCCTATGAATTGACCCTTCTTCAGACAATGCCTCCTGATGCCAGTTGTAAGATAGAGGTCAAAGATAGCGTGGTATGCGACCCTGTATGCTGGGTAAGTTCTTCAGCTATAAACAACCAACTATCCCTCACTGGTCTTCGGTAGGCGGATTGCCCGAAACAGCCTATGCCTTCTTCCAAACCTATGGCCAAGCGTGAGGAGCCTACCCTCAGCCAGGACGGAACGCTTGAGCGCTGCCCTGCTCCTATGCTTGCCTGCCCGATTCAGAGCAAGTCCAGCTTGGACGTCGGTCAAGCCACTCCGACCATGTAAGCCACCGCTAGTATATGAACCAGAAATCGACTGAATCGCACTACCTATTGTTTCAGCTCCACTGACAATGACGCATTCGAATGCATCACTCCTCAAGAAGATCTGGCTAACTGTGGAGGTTGTAGTTCGACTGGAGAGGGCAAAAACTGCGAGCTCATTCCTGGTGTTCGTGGGACGGGCTGCATCGAAGGACAATGCGCAATCTGTAAGTGACTTTACATTTGCCGAAAGTTGGCTTGCCTAACTCAGTGTTATCTCAAAGACACTTGTCAAAAAGGATATGCGCTCGTTGTTAACGAGCAAGGCGCTCAGGAATGTGTACGTAAGGGGTCTGGTTTGGTATAGTTTTACCGCTTGGACTACCACTATCACGAGTGCCAGAGGTGGTTGAACTCGTACTGTATATGCGCACCTATGCTCGCATTCACCCTTCATCCCCTGGATACTTTCTTTCTTTCTTTTAGGCTGATTGCGTAGGCACACTCGATTATTCTCTACACATTCTTTTAGTGGGTCGATTTATAGCTAAATTAGACTATAATTTGCTACAACGGCGTGTCATTTCCGTAATGGTATAATTATTCACCATGCTTAGTCTAGCACGAGAAATCCATGGTCGGTTTGGCTTGGCTTCTGATCGCGCTGGTATTGGCCTTGGCGGGTAATCTGCACTTGTCCATAAAAGAGACATCATGCTACCAAAAGATATTAGTCTTGACATTTTCGGCCTCATCGGAGTGACACAGGGACGCCTTGACCCTGATTGCCAATTGGATCTGGTTGCGCATATAAATATGTTGTATTCCGGCCGGCCCACCAATACAAGCCTTTTCCTTCCCCCCACGATCTTTTCATCATGCGTTCCATCGCTGTGTCAGTCTTTACTGCTGTATCTGTACTCGCGACCGGCGTGCTTGCGGTACCCTCAAATGCGAACGGCGAGCTCGGGCTCGTCACTCGTGCAGATCCTCCTCCGGACAACGTTGTCTATGTGACCAATGCGGATAAATGTGAGTGGTTTGCATCCCTGTTCTTTCAATGTTTTGACCTTGTGTAGTCTGTATGATCATGCCTCGCAATCCGAAAACCAACATCGGCGACTCCGAGTACCCCGTGAGTGGCTGAAATGATTTCTTGGCGCCGAGCACAAGCTGATCGCACTATCACTCAGGGCGGGATGAAGACCTACTGTTCACCCAATGGCCGGTATGACAATAAGCAGGGCAAATTCCCTACTAACTTCTGGAGCCAGGTGAGTGATACTCCCGCCAGCGTTCGTAAAGAGACGACCGAAGTACTCATCCGATGAACCTAGGTTGAGTTTAAGTCCGGCAAGAGCAAACGAGGAGCGCGTTATGCTCAACGTGAGTACTAGATTGATCGTATATTTCAAAGCTGACGCATATATATACGAAGTGACTGGGTGCATTCGTCCCGAAACTCTGTCCCGACTCAACCCAAATGACGGTGGTGGACAGTACGACTCTAGCGGTGGAGCCGGCGGCAAGGGCAATCCTCGGGGAAGCAAGTGTCTTGGGTACGTTTCGGATCGTGCTTACACTGACTAGGCAAACGCGGGCGAGGGTTAACATACGAATATTATTTTAGGTACAAGCATTACGTCGAGCTTGTAGAACCTGCGGAGAAACGTGCGTGCATCAAGTGTTGCGATAACTACGACGATTGTCCACTTGACAAGGGTTGGTTTTGGTTCGAATCTTTCATTGAGAGGTACTAACCGCTATGTTCAGATACGAGCGGTTGCCCTGCTGTGATCCAAGGCAACTACTTCAATTGTGGTTAAGCGCGACGCAGTTGTTTTCGCTACTTTATAAAGCTAGTCACGCAAGTTTGTAGTTGTTTGTTGTCTGGGTTTGGACTTTCTTGTTTCGGGAAATCTACACTCGTTTAGTAATTGAGGGTCACCATCCGCAAGTTTTCAGCTCTATGAAACTGCTTCTGTGGACCACGCAACCTCCTGCGCGAAAAGGTTCTATGAAGGAGTAATACATATAAGCGAAAATAATGTTAAAGCTGGCGCGGGGAACGCATACCGATGGACCGGCTCCCGGTATATGTTATGTGTGCTCCTTGCCACCAGGAAACCAGATCTTTGAGATAGATTTATGCGTTTAACGCAGTTCGTTGGACTTTAGGACAAGTTAAACGCTACTGATGCGATGATGAGGAGTAGACGCATTATGAGAGAGTTATGTTTATTACGACAGAGAGTTAAGCGCTTTTGAGGCTTAAAATACATCATCCTTAATAGAAACAATAGGAGCCTACCACTCACCGTACGAAGCACTACGTTTTACGCTCAACTAAATTTGGCACTACGGATACTGGGCGGAGGATACGACGTCATGGCGGAGTAAAGAAGACCATAGCTTGAAAGGTTTTTCTCGGAAAGAGGAGGAAAGGAGGAGTGGTAGTGATGTTAGGTCGAAGAGTAGCTGATATAATACAGGTTGTATGTTACACCATGGATGTACGTGTTCCCGCTATTCGGTCTACGAACTACAAGATGCAGTGGTGGTTAGCATGATGCATCGGCGTGTACAATAACGATAAAACACGTAGGAGAAAACTCACCCCTCGAATATATGGCAGGCTGAGGAAAGTACCAATGAATGGTAATTGACGCAAGAATGAGATGATGACAGGGAAGAAATCGCTGCATACGGCCCGAATCAACAAAGTCCACTTGACACGGAGTTTGAGAGCTTACCCAAAAAGATTGAGAAACCCGAAGGTTTCAATTAGCATCCCAACAAACGGCCATTTGAAGAATACAAGTAGGATCCCGCCTATGAAGCATAAGGT
>WSTH01001564.1:0-11876 GCA_019616345.1 Ceratobasidium sp. 395
ACTTCCAGGCTTTAATTTCTATGGATCTCGCGATGCGTCTGGAATCTCTCGTGCTACGTCACCAAGGTTAATTCTGTCAGTTCCTCTCTGCATGACATCATCATGTGCTCGTTACCTGAGCAGGCACCGGCTTTTTTGGGATGATCCTTGTGCTATGGAGCCCGCTTTTCTCTTAGCTATCCTCGACACAAATACACTGGAGCATCGTCCCACGCCAGTCGAACTGAACCTTGCTATGCTTGTCGAACGCCTCGGACGCTGCTCGCTTAGCAGAATCACTTTATCCTGGTAGACGTAATATGACTAGGGACGGCGCGTCATGGGCGGCTGATTTTTTTCAGACCGGTTGAGCCGGGTGTTGAATATGGATATCCCGCTGGCGCTGCGGCCTGCATGCGTCATGGGGCGCTGGTCCTCAAGGCTGGATGTTTGTAATTTCGACCGGCCGTGTTATTTACTAATTGGGAAATGCTGAATTCAAGACCAAATTACTCATGTTGGCTTCTAAAAAGAAACAACGCCTCACGCGGCGCCTCTATGAAATAAAGTCTACGATCGAGCCTTGAAGGCGATCTTGCAATGCACGTCACCCCAATCCGATGTGCCTCGACCGCTGCACGTGTAGGTTGAACTGTGGGGCGACCAACAATGCCGTATCTTCCAGCGCCGTTTGCTACGTTGACTTTTGAGGAGGGATGTGGGAAAACAAGGGTGGCGAGGGCGTGTTTTTATGTAAACACGTTCAGGTCTGCGTGTTCCAAAAGCTATGTCCCTATTTTTTCCATCAACGGCGCAATGTCTCGCTTGTGACGGTGCAGACATACGCAGTCGCGCTGGGAAGTTGTGCCCATCAGGGCTGTATCTTCAACGTGTGACGGTTACGGGTCAAGTCTGAACTCGTGTTACGCCGGACGGAGCTGAAACGCAAGCCAGGAACCGACCGGGCTGGGCTGTACAGTTGGACAAAAAATGCGTGTGGCCTTTTTCAGACAACGTACCTAGGTGAGCCACTCGATTGACGCGGACGGCCGAACCGCCGGATGATTTCAACGATATCTATATGGGGTGGCCCAGAATTGGTACGACCGTGGCGCCACCGAAGCGCCACCGGGATCGACGATCACATGACCTTTCAAAGCTGTCGATGTCGATATTCATTGTCGGTTGTTTCACGTTTTATCGGCTCTGTTTCAGGTATTCAGGTTCAAACTTGATTTTGCCTCGATAGAAGGTATGCTGGGGTACAAATGACAGAGCGCTAATGATTAGTTCATATCGTGTTTCATACTAGGGTAGAATTTTCACACCCATCCCATCTCAAACTCAGCTCGCACAGCTTGCTGCCAAGTTGTTCCAAAATGTCTTGCAGCATGCCCAAGCCGTCATACGATCTGCGCACTCGGCCCGGACACCCCTTCTCGTGTTATTGCGCTCCTGTGGTGGTATTGTTGTGTGCAAGGGTTGCGCCGTCGGAGCTTCATCTCGTTCAACTAGGTATGGCCTTGGCGGATCGTCGCGCCCGATGGTGGAGCGAACATAGGGGGTAGAAACCAGTCAGACCAGAACGGGAACAAGGGGGTACGCGATAATAAGATTGACCCGCCAAGTCCGCCGTACGATGCCGAATTCATTCGCCTGCCCAACTCACCTCCTGGCCTCAGTTGCTTTTGATTACTGTTTAGGAGCAACCTCTTGCGCCTTGCGCCCGTATCGGTTTGGTTTAGTGGGATCATTGTATGTACCCACGAGGCTACTTCCGTGTCTCATTAAATCGAGTATGCTGCAAGTCGCTCAATCGGTGCGCGGATCGGTTGATGCGGCTGCCGGCGTGCTTTTTTGCGGCGCGGTAGGGATGTACGCTCTACAGAACACTCAGGATTCGGCGGACTCAGCCAGTTCAGCCTGATAAAGCCGGTCCACGAGGGGCACCGGGTATAATCCGAGTGTATGCGCGCGCCGACATCCTCCGGTGCGTTTCCATCTTTGTACGATACGAGCGTTGGACAAAGCTTGATAGATCATCATTGCCCGTTTTGATTGTGCGTGCATAAAATTGAACCCCGCACGAACTGGTACTGCTCACACGAGGAGGCCAACAGAAGACAGACGATATCACAGGAAGTTGTTTATCGGGCCAGCAAGGTTAAGGAGTGTATCGATTTTCAAAGTCTGTCCTTCCCCGCTGACGTTGTCGGTCAGAACGTGGTTGCGGGGCACTCGATGAGAGGCCGGGCAAGATTTCTGTCGAGTCTCGACGGCCGTACCTACATCCCCAGTACCCCAAACGTGCACCTCGGTACGTTCCGACCGAAGAATGAAATGATAGATTGCGATTCGCCCATGAGAAATATAGGGTGACCTATCTGCATGCAGTAATTCTCTCAGCCACAGTAATAAGCGAGCGCGTCAGCCAAAAGCAAGCTGTACAGAATAGAAGAAGGGTATACACGGCGGAATGAACACGGAATGAACGCGGAAACCGAGTACACTACAGGGTGGAATGCGTTCAGAGGGAACTTGATTGAGGGTCTCCAGAGATCGACATGGGCGCAATGTATCGAGCATCGGGGGTATAGGCATCAGCGCTGACCGCCTCATATAGAACGCAGGGGCACGTGGGACCTGTCTGTACCTTTTCTCGGCTCTGCCGTGCTGGCATTTGTGTCGTTCAACCTTGGGAGGAATGTTCTAGGGAGGTTCCGATGAGAGTGGGCGATCTCGCTGGTGGGAACCTCCGAGGTTTACTAAGATAAACGGGTTGGGGGTACCGAGATGCACGGAAGCAGTTGTGCCGTGATAGGTATGTGGGACATGTGATAGACAGGTGAGCGCTAATGTCGGGGACAGATGCACGCATATAGTCATAGGAACGAGAAAAGCAAACCGGAATATGATGAGGTCTAGCTCGGGTTTCGCTGCTAGCGAATAGGTGAGCCGCTACCCGAACGCTGTACGGCTGAGTCCGAGCTGAGAGCGTCATCGAGGGTGTTCGATGAGGACAAGTCATGATGGCAAATTTTAATATAGCACACAAAGGGGAATACAGGCATACCTGAGAAAGTTCTGGGGTCGAGGGTGAGATTTGAACTAGGTATGGTTTGGTAATACTTAGTGTATAAGAACTCGTCGCTGAAATATCGATTTTTCTGCTATTTCTCGGATCGATTTTTTCTGTCCGCATACATCGCCCCACGCGATGGAATACGGCATAGCCCAAAGCAAAAAGCTCAAGATAATGGATACATGATCGATGATACCCCTTTAATTGAAGTAAATCGACGTTTGCTCGTTATATGCGCATGCTTCTAGCTAGCCGCTCGCCGATCCCACCGAGGTTCCCAAATAGGGCACATCGCATCGAGGGCCGAATCAAAACGCATCGACTACTTGCTTCGTCTACTACCGGCCTGATGTGGACAAAACGGCTAGCGTTACCCGGTCGCGGCTATGCAATGCGCGCTAAAAAGCTCGGAGTCCATTCAAAGTACATCGGTGAGCCTACCAAAAGAGTGAATACGCATGGGCGAGATGATTAACAGGTGAGTGCCTTTGGATACGGGGGGGTTGTCTGATTGAATAGTGGAATTTACAGCTCAATAACGGGGTTCTACAAGAAATTTCAGTACTTTTCGGCTTAGCAGTCTTTCACAATCTTTTCAAGTAGTTCGATAAGCCGCGCAGGGCACCGAAAACGTCACATTTAATCCTCGTGGCCGAGACGAAGCTGCTGCCCTGGCCAGCCAGCACGTCAAAAATGTAGCTCACATTCAGTCTGCAGTGCATTGATGCGCGCCCAAGTGCGTTCGCGGCCACTCGAGGACCGTGGACGCTCCGGGAGCACCTCATCCGGAACTTGATCACTACAAGCCATCACTGAAACCTCCAATCAGAGTGTTCAAGACCTGCAAACGTTGAATCTGCCCGCGATTTTTGTATTGCTGATCCTCAGCAGATCTGGTCGCGGCCACGTGATGAGGCTGTGCTGCCAAGGGCCGGCGGACGAACTAGCTTACCCTTAACCTACCTGCCAGAGACGTGCTGGAAACGCGTTCCGCATATAACATTCTTTTTTGAGACCCAAAGCCTACTCTTGCCCCCATCATTCGTTATTTTTCTCATTTTACTTATACAAAAATGCTGAGTGCATCTCGTACTGGACTTGGTCTCGGGATGCTCGCCGTACGTACGGGACCTGGTGCAGCTCGTTTGCGCGCGCCCGGCGTTTTGCCGTTCAGACATCCGCAAAGAGACTTCTCCTTGTTTCCGCGTTTTTTCGCCAGGATGTCGCCGCCACGCCGTCAGCAGCAGCAGCAGCAACTACCACCAGGCCCGCCTGGTGAAGGAAAAGAAACATCGAGCGAATGTCTAAAACCGGGGCACAAGCATGCGGATACGGGTATTGTAAATCCGGTCAACCTGCCTGGAACCGGTATAGGGATGTTCGGGTTCGGAGCGGGTGGAGGTGCGGATGCGGTTATTACCACCTTGATCGGTATCACAGTTGGTAGGTGTATTACGGTATGGGGTCGTATTACGTTACGCTAAGGACGTTCTCGATGGTAGTGTTCATAGGGGGAGTTGCATATGTAGCATGGTACAAAGCTAATGTCCTCAACAAGGTAATCGTCTCGGTCTATAACCAACTACAACGTCTTAAATGGTTTCAGATCGAAGCCGCATTTGAGCCTGGATATGACCCAGCGCTGGAACTAGCAAATCACCCAGGACGAGGTGGTGAGGTTGACGAAGATGGTCAGTCTATGCGACGGCCTAACGTTGAGTCCGAGACAGATATAGATCCTGCGACAGGAAAACGCGGTTACCCTCAATCAAGCCGACACATGAAGCGAAAGGAGCAGGAGACTATTGATTCGATTATGGAAGGGAAGGAGGCTGGTCACTATTTTCTACTCATGGGTCCAAAAGTACGTCAATTGATTGCTGGTGCATTGTTTCTTCACCGACATCTGGAGCAATGGTTTTACAGGGCTCAGGCAAGACAACCATGGTGATCGACGCAATGAGAAAAGTAGATGCTGACGGTGTAGCGGTGTGTGATGCACACCCGGACTTGGAGGTCTTCCGGTATGTTCAGCTCGTTGCGATAGCATATGAACGGGACACTGACGTTTTGTTTAGATTGCGTCTGGGGAAAGCACTAAACTATGAGTACAACGAAGACTCTCAAACCGGACTTTTTCAACGACGCGACCCCCGCGAAGGTACGCAGGTTATATTTCCGTTAAGCAAGGCATTTAAACCTGATACTTGATGTTTAGGTGGCCCTCGGCTTGACATTGAACGAGGTTTGCGACCTGGGTTTAGGTGTATCTACTCATTTAACCAACTAATTTCTTTTGATAGCTATGAACAAGCTCGAAAAAGTAGCAATTAGGAGAGCCGCCAAGAAGGGAAAACCCCTTGTCGTTGTGTTTAACAACATCCATCTCTTCAGCAACGACGATGAAGGAAGGCTGCTCTTGCAGCAACTTCAGCAAAGAGCTGAAAGCTGGGCCGAGAGTGGTGCGTAAACCTATGTTCATGTTTCTTTCGTGCTAATGGACCCAACAGGGATCGTCACGATGGTGTTCAGCAGGTTAGCTCTATGTGTAGTATCACTACTAAACGGGCCTAAAATTTTCTTTGCCACAGTGATGACTTCTGGCCATATCCAGTGATGCGTGAGTTTATCTATCAGCTCGAGTTTGTATTGAATTTAATTTCGACCGACTTTTAGGTCAAATCGCAAACCGCATGCTTACACTTTCAGTCAAGGACCTGGAACCAGCAGATGCATTTTGTGCGTTGAAAAAACTTCGACGAGATACCGTCGGGGAGCATAAGCTTGAGCCCGACGACGTGATTGCACAAGCTGCCGACGTCGCCGGTATGAACCTTCAGAATTTATTTTTGAGCTAAATTGACGAATGGCTGACACAGGTGGAAGGCTTGCTTACTTGAGCAGGCTCGCTCGCTCACCGGATATTGTTCATCATTCGGAAAGGCTGAAGTCTGGCGAAAAAGCTTGGCTGTTAACTAACATTGGACTTATTGCGGACTGTGACGACGATGTCATGGACGAAGTACGTACTTTAACGACGTCTTGAAGACTGTGCGCCTGATATCGCCTGAATCTAGCAAAAATGGTCTAGTTGCTCGTGGTTACTTCTGCGCGAGTTTGTGAAACGTAGGATAGCACAAGAGGAGGCCTTTGAGAAGGAGGCAGAGGCTCACCCTGAAAGAATGAATCTAAACTCACCCGTCGAACCGCTGCCGATGCCGAGCATTCCGTTTCACGAATGTCGCCAGATCATGACTAGAACGGATTTCTTGGACGGTAAGCAGTCCCAACTCCGCTTTTTCGTGTGCTAAGTCTTTTCGCGTTAATTAGGTTTAGATCACTTAAACATCATTTCGGTTGACGTGAGTACAAAGAACCTACGCCTTGGTAGTTATAGCTTAATATTAATAACTCAACAGATACACCACGACGTACGGCTGGATTCCATGCTGACATTGCAGGCTGCACGTGAGGTAGTTACAGCAGAGGGCTTTGACGAGCTGTTGGAGGGTGTACGTGATCGTATTGACGAAATTGAAAGCCTGCATCGCACTCGCGAACTGACCGTAAGATGTTTTTTCTTACAACTACCATGACTATATTGACCTTTTTTCTTTGGCGTAACAGTTCAAAGATGTACAGGACGGTGACCGTGTGAGGGTCATGGTGGACAAGGGTGGATGGAGGTTGTGGAAGTAGCTTTGCTTGTGTTGCCCTGATAATGTAAAACATCCTTGATCTTGTGTTCTCTTGTTGCTGTCGTCGTTGTACCGTATCTGTGTAATTCAGCCGTGTTTAACTCATACTGGATGGATAAATGACGTGGCTGCTGGGTGGCTCGGGATGACAAACCTGCGCGCTTTGTGCACGTGGCTGTGCTTCCGTGTCGCGCCACTTGTGGTTGTTGTGAACTACCACCATCTCCCTAGTTCTACCCACATCTTTCTATCCTTATCAACATGGGTTCTGATCTTGTAATGGGTACTCCTGAGGCGGGAGCTTTGCAAGTAAGTTAGCTCTCGTGGGAAATATACATTAAATGACTCGTGTATCAAGTCTGCTATCCAGAAAGAACTCGTCGCCAAAGGTTACAGCGATGAATCTGGTACGTATTCTGCTCCCCTTATAATAGTGGGTGCTTACGGTCCCGCAGATCTAGTCATGGCGGAGTACATTACTATAATGCTCATTAACTCGAAAACTGCAGGTGAGTTTGTTAGTTCTTCGTTGTATACCAAAGCTAATTTTTCGCTTTCTCCTTTAGAACAGATTACAGCGGAGCTAATTGATTGTATGTGACACAAGCTTAATCGCAATTCTAAGACACTAACGGACGAGATAAAAAGTGGTTGGCCCTGAATATGGTGGGTTGTGTTGTCTTTCTGAATCACTCAGTACTCATGCATTGGTGTTAGACACTTCATTTACTTCCTGGTTATTCGATGAGGTAACTAAGATATCTGGTCCTTCCGGAACTTCATCCGAAACGAAACCTGTGACGCAACCAGACACCCAACCGTATGTTTATTTTAACCCACAGTTTTATCCGAGCTCATCTTATTTCTTATTCAGACGGGGCGGTAATCCCCGTATATTGAACCAGGCACTGAGCGAGGCTACCGCTGCTCCTTCACCGCCTCAAAAGCGTCGCGCAGATGGTCGCTCGCCCTCTCCCGCTTCCAAATCACGACGCACGACAGACCTACCCGACCGCCCCCGCGCTATGCGCGACGGCCCGTCCAATAACGAGCCTCAACCCGTGCGGAGCTTGCTTGATCGCGTTGAACCACGACGTCACGGAGGTTTCGATCATGTTCAGGCGCAGATAGACGCGGTGGCCCGTGGCCCACAGGGAGGTCGTGGGATGGGGCGCGGAGGGATGGGTATGAACGGCCCTCACCACCACCAACAACAGCAACAACAGCAGCAGATGATGATGAACCAGATGATAGGCGGCGTCAACCCAATGATGTTCCAGGAAATGATGGCGAACCAGATGGCAATTATGTCCCAGATGGCTGCGAACATGGGCATGATGCAGGGTGGCCCGCAAATGATGGGCCCTGGTGGACCTGGGTT
Organism: Ceratobasidium sp. 395; assembly: GCA_019616345.1. Taxonomy (NCBI): domain Eukaryota; kingdom Fungi; phylum Basidiomycota; class Agaricomycetes; order Cantharellales; family Ceratobasidiaceae; genus Ceratobasidium; species Ceratobasidium sp. 395. The sequence goes on from WSTH01001564.1 coordinate 8,141, forward strand.
TGGGTTTCCTAACGGTCATGGTCAAGGGCCGAACACCAATGGGAGGGGCAGAGGAGGGAATCGCGGCGGGCGTGGTGGAAATATGGGCGACCGACCACCCGTAGGGCCACCATCTCAACAATCACCACAACAGCAGCCCCCACAGCTCGCTGCTCCCCAGCCACGACCTCCCCCGCCTCCCGCCGCACCATCAAATGTACCTGCTCGACCCCAATCTCCAACGTTGTGCAAGTTTGGGATAAAATGCACCAATGCAGGTTGCAGGTATTCGCATCCCTCAGCCGAAGGTGGATTAGTGTTGAGCAGCGAGTACTGCGAGAAGGGATTAGGATGTAAGGACGCAGATTGCACTAAGGGGCACCCGAGCCCTGCGGCCGTCAATGGTTAGTTTTTTTCAAGCTTGGAGGATTTGTTCTTGCTAACTTTGTTGCGATATAGGCATTCCTGCTGCCACGCAGGCTCCGCCGGCCTCGAGGCCCGCGCCACCAACTGGGGGTGTTCCTTGCAAATTTGGACTTGCATGCACACGACCGGGGTGTACATTTGTGCATCCTCAGAGGAGCGGTAAACCCTGCAGATTTGGTATCAATTGTACTAGGTGCGTTTGCCCTTGGCTTGTCCAGTTCGTTTGTAATCTGACGCCAACTTCTCCATTTGCGATCTATCCTAATTTAGAGCCGACTGCTCGTTCGACCACCCACCGGGTCGAGTCTTGCCTGGTTCAGCTCCCCAATCCCAAAAGCCAACTCATAAATCTATGACTTTCCGAGCTCCTTCCGCTTCTTCGCCAGCTATGCAAAGCGGGCCCGTATCCAAAAAATTCGGACCAAGTGGTGCGGCCAATGGTGCCAAAACAGAAAGCGAAAATGGTGGAGATGAGGAGGACGTCGAAGCCGCGCTAGCGGCTGCGTAGGATGCTCGCGATGCGAAGGACGCCAATGCTGTAGAACTTGTAATGATTTCCTTTTGTTTTTGTTCTTTCTCGTGACATTATTATGTATAGTGGAAGGGGTGGGGTTGGGATACAATCAATCTGACGGCGGAGACGTCTTGCACGTCCTATGAGCTTAGTTTACGCCGCTCATCTCAGCCTTACCTTTGGTGTGGATCAAACATTCGCTCGTAATCATATAACACAAGTCCCGATTTTGACGAACCACTTCTCATTTGCTGCCGTAGGTTGGGCGCGCTGTAGAGATTTTGGCATTTCTACGGCGTGGTAACCTGGCCGATTAACCATTTCCTTCATATATTTTCGGCGACATTAATGCACCACTAGTGTGCCACATGTACAGTGATCAACCACTCCTTGAACCACCACCACTCCTTGAACCACCACCACTCCTTGAACCACCTCCGATAAGTCTTTGTCAGTTCTTCGTGAATTGTCCTGAAAATATGCACACACAGTAAAGAGCTCAATGCGCATCTAATGCGCATTTTTTCGTGTTTTTAGTCCGAGACTTCGTGGGTGGTATCAATGCTAATATCGAGTTGTGACACACCTCATGAAAATCTCCCCACCCAGTAGGATACAATAATACTATAAAACAGCGAGTACGAACTTATATTCTGATGATTTATCATGTATACTAACTTTTCGCAAGCAAAATACATCGAATTTGCTACTGACGGGCTCGAAACAGACGAACGCAGTATATGCGCCCCAAGACAGTGCTGTCACGTGTGACATACACTGGCCCCCTTAAGCCCGTAACTGCCGGAATCGCCTGTGCATGTCATCGAGCCAGCAGTTGGCACCGAGTGCGAAGACGAAGGTGGAGAAGAAGACGGTGGTGAGGATAAGAATGAAGGGGAGGGTGACGATGTTGAGGACCGGTGACCGTCACATGCTGACGTAGCATGCTTGCGATTGGCCGAGAGATCAACGCACGTGCCGGTTCAAGGAGTGGTGGGCTCACGTTTTAAGCGCCCGTGGTTCGACAGCTGCTGTAGCACTTAATACTTAACAGAATATTGAGATACTGTGTGGGATGGTTTCTATGGGACATATAGGATCCTCTGTGTAGTCCATTGAAATTTTGATCGAGGTGAGACGGAGTGACGGGACAAACAAATTTGGGTGGTTCAAGGAGTGGTTGATCACTGTAATTGTAGTCTTGGGGCCACCTTGCTCCTTCTTTTCGTGTCTTCAGCCAAGGCAAAAGATTAGCTGTGGATGAGGGATGATTTATTTCAAAGCGGACACAAAAAACTATATACATTGCAAAGCATAGTGCAAAAACAGCGATACGAGATAGCAAGACTACGGACAAAACAACAAGAGCGACATCAATATCGTGTATACATCATAACTTGGAGGTCAGAAAAAAAACTGATCACTTGGACGACTTCCCGGCCTCTTTCTTCTTCTGGCCGTAGTTCTTCTTAGCACCTCGCCCACCACGTTTTGGTGTAGATTGAGGTTCTGGAGAGGTCGACCCTTCTCCAGTCGAGATAATGCTCCATCCCGCACGTCGAACTGGTTGGATCGTGGGCCCGGATGCTACGCTAGTCTTTGGCGGTTGGTAACCTGCCAAGGGCGGAATGGCTGGGAAACTCTCGCCGGGCATCTGGCTTAGTCGAGGATGGTCCAATCGGGGTCTCGGCAGCGATGGTTTCGGGGTAGATCCAGGATTGGGAGATGCGGGGCGTGATAGCCCGAGTGCCGCGTATGAGTCTTCTTCATTCCCTAAGAGCCAATCGGGGATCTGGTCCTCAGGTACACCTGCTGAGCAGTTAGTATATGCGGGTACAGCACAATCGTTAATTCACCTTCTGGCACTGGGGGTGGCTCGGATTTGGAGTGTTGAGCGGGAGGGCGTTTGACTGCGTCGGTGCTGACCGCTGAAGGACCGGCTCCAACTGTTGGCTCGCTCTCTACAAGGAGGAATTAGATCGGTTGAAACAATGAAAACACTCGCTCACCGCTCCTGGTTGGAGGAACAGCTCTGGGCTCTTCTTGCCTTGTTTCCTTGCGCTTTCCCTTGGCCTTCGCACTCGGTTTGGCGTTGGTGTGCTGAACTTGGTCCGTTTGGCTTGCATGATCTGTTGCACCAGCCACGCTCGTGGGTCCAACGGGATCCGTAGGGATGGGTCCCCAGTCAGAAACCTCGATAGGAGCCCATGAAGTATACATAGAGCTTGGTGCGAAGCTATCTAGGTCTACCTGGCCCTCGGTCGGTGGATCGACGTTGCCGGCATCATTTAAAGGCTCGTCTCCCCACGCAAATGGGGTCGAAAGGCTTTCGGCCTCGGATAAACTTGAGGAGCGAGTCGGGGTGCTTGCCGGTTCCAAGGAAGGTGTATTCTATATATTTAAAGTTTGTTAGTACAAGCAAAAATATGAAAACGTAGTCACAAACCAATGAGTCTACGACAAGGTCTGCAATGGGAGGCTCGATATTCGAGTCAAACGCACTCGGGTCCGTCGATGACTCGGCGATCGCGTCATCCGCAACTTTCGCACTCTCTAGCTGCGCTGTAAAGGTCGACAAAACGGACTGGGGTCGAGCAGGCGAATCCGTTCCCTCTCTGGACTCGGCCGAGCGGGTCTTTCCCTTCTGCGTCTCGACCTCGGGCTTCTTTACAGGAGATGCTTTCTTCGATTTGTTTGCGGGGCCCGGTGCCCGAGTGGTCGCTGCGTTTGCCACGGGGTCCGCCCAGTCGTTGGCAGGCGCGCCCCAATCGTAGCTGGCTGATGGTCCCCAGCTGTCAATTACGGGCACCCCCCAGT
>WSTH01001565.1:0-11870 GCA_019616345.1 Ceratobasidium sp. 395
GCCCCTTCACCTCCCTCTCACCTTACGTCTCCGTATGCTCCTACACCTCAGCCTCGATTTCCTCCTCGGTCTCAAGACCACCTCGATGCAGACGAACGAAGAGCTACTGCTCAGCCAGGAAAGCTAAAAAAGCACCATATTGGGGGAATAAATCTAGCGCCAGCAGAGTGGAAGATCTTGGTTCTTATAGTCATCATTGCGTCGGTTGTTAGGTTATGGAAGATATCTAGCCCGAACAGTGTAGTGTGAGTAGTCTGGCTTGAATGCATGCGTTATGGTTGCAGATATGACTGTCAGACACGCTATGTCGCGTCGTGCTGCGAAACTAGCGCTACATCTTAGAATCAATGGCTGATTGTGTTATTATATTTAGTTTCGACGAGGTACATTTTGGAAACTTTGCATCTAAATATATCAAGACGCGTTACTTCGTTGATGTGCATCCCCCGTTGGCCAAACTGTTGATCACTTTGGCCGCGTTTATCGGTGGTTTCGATGGGCATTTCGACTTTAAGGATATCGGAAAGTCAGTGACTACCACCCATATCTTACATCTTAACTGACTTGTCACTTCCAGGGAATACGATGAAAACACACCCTACGTCCTCATGCGGCTTCTTCCAGGTGTACTGGGCGTTGCCGTGGTTCCACTTACCTACCTCACTCTCCGCGCACTTGACTGTCGCGCAACCACTGCCATCCTTGGTTCGGCTCTCGTCACATTTGAAAACGGACTAATCACCCAGTCTCGGCTTATCCTCCTCGACTCTCCGCTCATCTTTTTCACTGCACTCACCGCGTTCTTCTGGGTTGGGTTCTCCAACGAGGACGTCCAACGTCCGTTTACGGAGCAATGGTGGACTTGGCTTGCTCTTACTGGTCTGAGTCTTGGCGCGGTTGTGAGCTGCAAATGGGTTGGGTTATTCACGATTGCGACCGTCGGCGTGTGCACACTGCGCCAGCTTTGGTTGTTACTTGGAGATCTTAGGGTGACGCCGAGGCTCTTTGTGAAGCACTTTTTGGCGCGCGCCTTGTGCTTGATTGTCTTGCCGATTCTGTTCTACATGGCAATGTTCGAGATACACTTTGGCATCCTCCAGAACTCAGGTGACGGAGACGGGTTCATGAGTTCACAGTTTATACACTCGCTTGGTGGAAAAGGGATGTCGGATACCTATGCGGGTGAGCTTTGTTATACCAAAAAATTAGTCGCTTATTGACACTACTGTAGACGTCGCCCTGGGCTCGATCATTTCTATGAGGCACTTGAACACCCAAGGAGGTTATCTTCATTCTCATCTGCACAACTACCCCGGAGGCAGCAAACGTACGTTCGCTTATATTCCCTTTCATACCTCTAAGTAGCCAACCGACCTATTAGAGCAACAAATTACACTCTACCCGCATATCGACGGCAACAACGACTGGCGTATCATCAATGGTACATTTGATGGCCACCCCGACTTTGACTGGACAACCGAGCCCCTCGCACCCGTACGCAATGGCATGACCATCCGTTTCGAACACGTCGCCACGTCCAAGCGCCTACACTCCCATGACGTCCGCCCGCCCGTGTCCGACGTTGACTTCCAGAACGAGGTTAGCGCGTACGGGTATCCCGGGTTCCAGGGCGACGCCAACGATAATTGGATCGTCGAGATTGTGGAGGGCGCCGGTAAAGGCCAAAGCGTCAAGACTCTGCAGACCAGGTTCAAGTTGAGGCATCCGTTGACTGGGTGCTATTTGTTCTCGCACAAAGTCAAGCTGCCCGATTGGGCTTACGAACAGCAGGAGGTGACATGCAACAAGAATGCGGTTCTGGAGAATTCCTTATGGTATATCGAGACGAATAGCCACGACAAGTGTATGTTTTCTGGCTCCTGGTTCTGTGGTTGCGTCGTACTGAGACTTTAACGTGTAGTGGGCCCGGATTCTGAAAAAGTCAACTATCAGCCTCCAAGTTTCTTGTCCAAGTTCCTTGAGCTGCAGCAAGTGATGTGGACCACTAATGCCGGACTTACTGATCGACATGCGTTTGACTCGCGCCCAAGCTCATGGCCTCGGCTCCGTCGTGGCATTGTCAGTGCGCTTTCTGCCATTTATAAAGCCCACAAAACTAACTGTTTAACAGAATTTCTGGGTTAAGGACCACAGGCAGATTTACTTGATCGGGAATCCCTTTGTGTGGTTCTTGAGTACTGCGTCAATCCTCGCCTATGGTGCTTTCCGTGGTCTCTTGATCCTGCGCGAAAAGCGAGGCTACAAGGACTTCCACAACAGTGTGTTCCGCCCAGTCTTACTCGCAATCTTCGCCCAGCTAACCAATTGCTGTAGCCTCTCTAGTCAAATACGACCAGCTTTGCGCTTTCCTCGCAACCGGCTGGGCACTCCACTATCTCCCTTTCTTCCTCATGTCGCGCCAGCTGTTCCTGCATCACTACTTCCCTGCACTTTATTTCTCTATCCTCATGGCCTGCGCTGTGTTTGACGCGGCAACTGCTACGCTGAAGCCTCGTATAAGGTTGCAGATTGCGGGCGTCCTCGCGATTGTTGTGATCTGGAACTATATGCATTTTAGTCCGCTGACGTACGGAAGCGAGTGGACAAAGGGCAAGTGCGAGTCGTCTAAATGGCTCAAGACCTGGGACTTTGCTTGGTGAGTCCCAGATTACTCCGGAAGTTATCCATGGTCTGATGATGTTCTTGAATCATAGCCACGACTTCTACGAGAGTGTATGTTTACCATCCCGTTCTCCAATAGACAATATCCGCTGACCATGCCCCTCATACAGTATAGCCAATACACCTCCGCCTCTGCAGCAATCCATGCTCCACCTCCACCCGCCAATACCCCAGCGGCAGTCGTAGTTGGAGACGAGCACGGCGGACGGCCCGCTGTCGTTGTCGCCGAGCCCAAGGCGCACGAGCACCCCGTCGAAGACGCTCAGACAACCGAGTCGGTGATTATGCCCATCGAGCCTGGGCACGATATATTCGCTGGAGACAAGGGCGAGGTTAAGTCGTTTAGCTCGGAGCGTGTGATGGAGCCCTTGCCAAAGGAAGCGGTCGTTATTGCTAGCGTAGACACGAAGGACGGGAAAGAGACTGAGGAGAAGCGAGAGGGAGTACCGCTGCCGCCCCACCAGGGCGCTGGGAGCACAGGAAAGAAGCAGCTAGTCGAAGAAGTACAAGACAAAGAAGCTGAGGCGAAGCAAAAGGTTCCTGCGGCCGTCCAGGACAAACTAGCGCAGGCGAAGGAGAACATCGCGGAGAACGTTGCGGAAGTGCAAGGCAAGGTCGTGGATGCCAAGGAAAAGCTCAAAGACTCCGCGAAGGGGCAATCGGAGGAGGAGCGAGTGCGAAAGGAGCTTTACGGGGAGCAGGAGAAAAAGATCTGAGACCGCGTAAACAGAATGGGCTTCCTTTGGACAACATTACTAGATTTGTGTAAGCGCTTCTGTACTTCTTTGCCATAAAAATCAGGTTACTTCGACGCTCCATATTCATTATATTCATAAACTGAATCTTCAGCTACGTGACGCATACATTCACCCAGACACTTATGATGCCAAGGACGCCGGGGGTGGGAGAGCTGGGTCACCCTCTGGCGTAACATAGCATCCAGAAATTCCTCCATCGACCTTGAAGTCCATACCCTATTGGATTTTAGGTGGTCAAGTTATGCACAATAAGTGCCAAGAATACTCTACTAACCGTAATATAGCTACTTTCATCCGTCGCAACTAAGTTAGTTACCGTTAGCAGTGGGCGAACTAGCCGTGAGATTAAACTCACGGAATAACGCAGCCCGGGCCTGCTCAATTGCTTCACCAAATCTTCCCATTGGGATATGTACCAACCGGCGATTACGCTTCTCAGGTGTATTGAGGAATTCCATAAGAAGCGCTTTAATCATGAAGATAGTTGGTCATCTTAGCCAAACCGCTTTGGAAGAAATACGTACGAGTCTTCAATGGCCCGCTTTGAGAGGCGAATAAACATTTACGTTAAAAACGATTCTCAAATGTATCACTTGACACTTACGGGCAAAGCGAGTTTACCCGAATACCCTCGCGCGCGTGCACCATTGCGAGTTCGCGAGTCATAGCAAGGACAGCACCCTACAGGTTCCGCAGGTCAGTTTTAACCAATTTGGTCACGGGTCGAGCTCACTTTAGATGCGGTATCTGTATTGGGAGGGGTTAAACCGGTCATAAACCCAGTTCAAGAAGCACTCACACGCAAGCTGAGGAGTTGCGGCACCCATTATGCTCACAAATGACGCAGTATTGATGATACTTCCTCCTACATGCAACTTCTTGCTTTCGTCGGTCTACGATGCAATAGCTGGATGAGAGATTGGCCTTGTAGTTTGACCGAAGATAAAGCGTACCGCGTTCTTGCGCATTGCAAGGATGGCATATTTACATCCCCACCACACCCCTTTGAGGTTGATATTCATCGTGAGGTCCCTTAGTTGAGGTATTAGAACCGCGCGAAGCCGATATGGGAAACAGTTTACCAAATCTTCTCCTCAGTGTTAGTTGCGTTATCGTCCGCCGGGTGCATGATGCCAGCATTATTGAACTGGACCCAATTCAGACAACGGAATCACACAAGATGCTAAGCTCTTACCATGACATCCAGCCGGCCAAACTCTTCTACGGCCTTGCCAACTAGTGCTTTGATCTCCGCTTCCTTTCCTACATCAACCTTGAATGTGATCGCCTTGGGTGCATTGGGATATTTCTCTTTGAGAAGAGCGTGAGTCTTGTTCGCAGCGTCAAGATTTATATCTGCGAGGACTACATGTGCGCCCTCAGAGGCAAACAACAGTGAGGACTCGAGCCCAATGCCGCTACAGGGCAAACCCGTCAGTGAGAGAGAAACAACGTAAGGCGTACACATACGACCCGGCGCCAGTAATAATAGCGACCTAGGTAAAGTGAGTATTTCAGCATAAGTACCGCATGGGGCGAGACAGGTTCGGGGTACCTTATGCTGAAGACGACCAGACATATTGTCTACAGCGGTGGTGGTTGTGGGCAAAGGGAAATCGAGTCAGTTGACATAACTCAGCCCAGGCGATTTGCATTTTAAGAGATAGGCACGACCAAAATGCGGGGACCCGATTAGGTTAACGAAAGCTAGATCCTTGATAGAAGCATCAAACATGACAATCAAGTGCAAACATGTGCAAATTATTTTACATCGACTTGTAAAGTATAAGTTACAACAGATCAGTACATTTCTGAATGCAGTACTCTGCGTTAACGTCTTTATCCGAATGTACAACTACCGGCTAGTCGGTATGACAGAATCCGCTACAATAAATGGATTTTCGGTCGGGCACCGCACAACACGCATACAGCTGGGTAGCAATGCTTAGATCTGCTGCTGCTATGCTCCGGATTTGTGGCTGAAGTGAATCTCCTATTGTATCAACCTTTATTCAATGGCTCCGGCAAGGCTACATGCCCGACTCATGATAGATATGAATAGAAGCCTACTCTTAACCGGGTAGTTGAGACGATTGGGATCACCAGGATGCGGAAATAAGAGAGACATCTAAAATCATTTTACATATAGCTAGCAAAGGAGATACAAGGGTTCGAGAGCTGCCAACCGGCTCTCTAGAAGGTCCTTGACACCGCACGCCCACAAATTAAAAGAATCTCTCCGCCCCATAGTCACCAAGATGCAACCCAAGCAAGACGGACAGGTAAAATCTGAGCTGTGATAGGTGACAAATACACGTGCGTCAAAAAAATGGAGACATTGATCGAACGGTGCCGCAGCAAGAGCCTTGTGTGTAGTTGCTGTCCACTTGATCGCCCAACCAGGGAGAGAGGTGAACAATGCATCGTGGCGTGCACCCTCAATGAGATCTTGACAAACTTCGCAGGAGATCTCGAGGAAGTTCGGGCTATTGAACAGCTCCCGCCAATGCGGCATGTCGAAACCAAGGAGGACTTCCGTGATGACCTTATATCTGGCTCCCTGAACCGCTGCTACGGCCGCTATGTTTTTATATGAGGGATGCGTAGCTGAAAGCCCGGAGAAAGACGCAGGGTTCAAGAAGTCGTGATCACCACCCAACAGTCTACGTGCTGCGTTAGCCCTAGAGTTTGGTAGGGCATATTCGAGACCGAGCATGTAAAGGTCCAGAGGGTTGGAGAACACATTGGAAGTTGGCTGACTGAGCTGAGCATCGATGTTTCCCAGCATGGCATTCAGATCATACTTGCGGGCGGCCTCCAAGCAAGAGTGGAGTGTGGAGTGCTCGACTATACTAGGAGTTTTGTGGACGGGATAGATAAAGTCGAGCATGAGCGAAAGTGTTTGGCCGTCTTCCGCCAAGTCAACAACCTGATCTTTTTCGGCCGTACCGACTGCGAGCATATCTCGGAAGACAGACGAAGCCATAGACAGAACCGTGGCGTGAACGCAGAACTTGACCCCATCGGTGGAACAGAGTGTTACGTCGCCTCCTGGAGGGAGCTCGAAGTATTCGTGCTCTTGGTTACTGTGAGTATTGGGCATAAAATACGTCGAGCTTGGTGGTGAACTGGAGAGCTCCTTTACCAATAATGCTTGGCGTAAAAAGAAAATTTGAGCACATCAATTTTCCAATTTACGGCAAGCGAGCCACAATAACTGTACTTGCGCAAAACCTTGTTTCACGCATCCTTGATTCTTTACAGAATCATCAATCGATATTTGGATTGCATGTAATATTATCGTAGTAGAGCAATTGGCGTAAGACAAGCAGGACGCATAACCTCTGATGGATATGCATACATCGCGCTCAGTTTGCTGGTTAGCAAAGACCATACAGAGGCTTGAGAGACTTTTGCAGCTTATTTAGAGTATATGTGATGCAACAGGCCCGTGAACTGAAGTCTTCTCTGTGCGAGCTCGACGTCCGAAGACCTTCTATGCAAGAATAACAGATGAAATAAGGGCACTCGAGAATAGACGTATCGACGAGAGGCTTTGTTCCAGCTGTGCCACAACAAGCGCTTTGTGCGTAGCCATTGCCCCACTTAAGCTGTTGCACGACATAAACGCCATCCGGAGGAGATCAAAGTACGACTACTATTGGTGTCGGACATACCGAGTGGCGGTGGCTTGGTGGTGGCTGAAAAGTGTACACGTTAAGCGTTGGGCGCGATAATTCAGGCTCGATTTGGAGTGCTTATATATAGCCAGTTACAGTAATCCTACCATGGCTTTCCTGCGCCAATACCAACCTCAGCGCGGTGACATGCTTTCTGCTCTACCAAAGGGCGAGAAAAGTTCTTGCGCCTAGCTGAGCTCCAGCTTGAGAAGAATCTCTCCGCCCAATCCGCGAAACCCATTAGTACTACTACTAGCCGTGAGCACACATCTTACGACGAAACAGTTGGATTAAGGTGACTGACTGGAATACAGGATCTAAAGTTATCTCCAAAGGCCATCCGTACAGTGTTACTAGCTAACAAATACGATACAGGGGCTCAAGCACTGTGAGTCGATCCTCCAGAAGGTCTTTGACACCACGCGCCCATGAATTGAACGTTTCTCTGTGTTCGACGACCCCCCAGAAGCAATCTAAGCAAGATGCACAGGCCACAGCCGAGCCGGTATAGAAAGTGTCAAAGATACCCGCATTGAAGAACTGGAGACACTGTTCGAGTGGCGCCGCAGCAAGAGCTTTGTGTGTAGCCGCCGTCCACTGCAGCAGCCAACCAGGGGGAGGGCTGGAGAACGGTATATCCTCGTCTTCGCTATCAATACCCCCCTGACACCCGTCGCAGGAGATCGAGAAAACAGTGGAGTTATGGAGATGGGGTGCGTTAAAATCAAGGAGGACTTCCGTGAGGATCCTGTATCTAGCTCCCTGTACCACCGCCAGGGCCATCATGTTTTTGCTCGAGGGATATGAGATTGAAAGCTTGGAGAAAGACGTAGGTTTCAAGAGGTCGTAGTCACCGCCCAGTAGTCTGCGAGCTGCGCCAACCTTGGAGTTTGGTAGGCTGTACTCGAGACTGGTTGTATAGAGGTCCAGCGGGCCAGAGAATATCTTAGAGGTTGGCTGGCTAAGTTGAGTATCGATGTCCTCCAGCATCGCATTTAGATCATATTTGCGAGCAACCTCCAAGCAAGAGCGAAGTAGGGCGAGTTCCGTTATGGTGGGGGATTTATGAATGGGGTAGATAAAGTCGAGCATGAGCGAAAGTGTTTGGCCGTCTTCCGACAAGTTGATAGCTTGGCCTATTCCAGCTGTGCCGACTGCAAGCATATCTCGGAAGACAGACGACGCCAGAGACAGAACAACAGAGTGAACGCAGAATACGACCCCATCTGTAGAGCAAAGCGTAACGTCGCCGCCAGGAGGGGGCTCGAAGTACGCTTGCTTTTGGTTACTGTGGGTATTTTCCATAGTTATCAACGTTGAGTGTGGTCGCTTGGAGAAAAAAAGTCATGCAAATCGTTGCATTGGTTTGCCAATTTACGCGAGCAACAGCACCAGCACTGTTTCGTAATGAATTTGCTTTACCGGTTGTTTATTTGTCGTCGTCAGTCCAAGTTTGAAACACTAAATCCGCAAGGTGCATCATTATTGTCTACCTGTGAGAGATCTTCTGCCCCTATATCTGTTACGTTTAGGTCTAGTGATCACTGAGGTCATACGGTAAACGCTGGCCCCTAATCTTCGAGTAATACTAGCATACACCCCACCTTTTTTTTTTCTTCTTTTTTTCTTCTTTTTTTTGAAAAGAGAAGCACAATATTACATTCTTCCTAGACGATCCCTGTCCTCATTGTGTAATAAAGCGATCAACTTAAGGCAGCCCAACATCAGGAAGCATAAAGACAGAACAACCGCTAGTAGTTGCGCGTGTACCCTTTGACTGGCTAGCAAAGGTCGTATAGAGGTTCAAGGGACCGTAGCTGGGTTACTAGAGTGGTTTTGACATGTTTAGCCCAGGAATTGAAGCTCGCCCTGTGCCCGACCGACGTTTGAAGGCAGTCCAGACAAGACACACAAATAAGCCTGTGGTCTGATCTGGGATAGCGATCGAAAAAAGATGCATCAAAGCATCCCAGGCAATCTTTTAGCGGTAACGTAGTGAGGACCAAATGCGTAGTTACCGACCACTCGAACACCCAACCGGGGGGAGGGACGTATGATCGACTCGTTACCGCGTCACCGATTGCCTTTTGGCATTTGTCGCAAGCAATTCCATGGAGAGGCGGGCCCTGAGGTGGACTGGGTAGGTGCAACAGGAGGAGTCTCGTTAGAATTTTGTAACGGGCCCCTTGTGCTGCGGCCAGCGCTCCTGTGTATTTAGTCGAGGGCAGCGCGGCCGAGAGTCTGGCGAAGGATGTAGGATCCAAGAGTTCGTAATTATTACCGAATAGTCTGCGAGCTGCACTGACTCTACAGTTCTGCATTTCGTACTCGACACCGAGTTTATAGAGGTCTAGCGGATCAGAGATTACTTTGGAGTCCGGCTGGCTAAGTTGTGTGTCGATATTTCCGAGCATTGCTTTTAGATCATACTTGCGAGCGGCCTCCAAGCAAGCACGAAGCAGTTCAAAGTTAGGTATAACCGGCAATTGATAAATTGGATATATGAATCCTAGCATGAGTGAAACGGTTTGACCATTCTCTGTCAAGTTGACAGCTTGGCCATCTCCAGCTGTACCAACTGCAAACATGTCGCGGAAGACAGACGAGACCATAGACAAGATAATAGAGTGGACGTGAAACTTAACTCCGTCGCTAGAGCAGAGTGTTATGTCACCGCCTGGTGGGGGCTCAAAGTAAGATTGCTGTTGGTTCTCGTCAATGTTAGACATTAGTATGTGGTAGTGGTAGTGGTAGCTCGGTGTGCAGCCTCTGCCCACACTGAAGTCCATTAAGCGCCGGGCGCGATATTTAGGTTTGGCATCGTCGCTGTCGGTTTCTTCAAATTTATATAAGAATTGTTTGAGCTAAAGGGAGTCAATATAACGCGTATCATGAATCTATAATCAAAGCAATCATCGTAATCAAAATGTACAAATATCATACCACACCCAACACAACTCTCTACTCCCTCTTCTCCCTCCTCTCAGCCAACAACGGCAAATTATCCACACCAACCACCGGCGTCTCAGGGTCATGCACACTTCCTCCCTCCGTAGGCGCAGTCACAACTTCCGCCAGCCTAGACGGCCTCGCAGCTCCAGACGTCGCTACATCAGGATGGGGCATCACGTCCGAAACGATCGCTTGCGGCGCTGCAGGGATCATCACCGCCGGGTCTCGATTCGCTGATTGTCCGATTGGGGTACGTATAGTGTTGACGGTGTCGCCTATCCGAGGACTCGTTGCTTCGGGGCTGGGAGGACCCATGGATGTTGGGCTCATGGGACTCAGGGGAGAAGGGATTCGGTCGTCTCCGCCTGGTCCGGTGACAACGGCAAACTCTTCGCCTGTGGGTTGAGCTTCGGTGTACCCTGCGATACCAATTCCGCGTGACTCCATGTCTAGTGCCTCTCGTAGTCGTTGTTGGACCTCTTTGACTTTCTTGGTCTGATTGCCGCCCCGCCAGATGAGAACACCCGCTGCGATACCACAAAGGAAAGACGCAGGGATAAGTGTGCCAGTCGTCCATGCTGGTCGTTGGAATCTTTGAGCGAAGTGTTAGACTAGAGCTAGCGTATTCACGGGTAGTACTTGCCTGTTCATACTCCACATACACGCGCATAGCATCACTTGAAACACTGAATTAAAGTCGATAAACAAGCAAATAAATAGCGCGGTCTTGATTGGGAAAGCCTATAAATAGTCATGTATTAATACTCGAGCCGCACAAACACCATTACTGTGACACACCTTGTGAGTTTCTGTTTCGTGCGGCCGATACCACGTCTGATTCGACATAAATTGTTGCTGTTCTGTACAAAGGGATGAATGAGACGTTATTTGTTTCTCAACGTGAATATCGACTCACGGTAATGAAGATCGTTTTGCTGTTTTTCGGATAAAACGTGCACGTAATTAGGGTTGTAAATAGGGTCCGGGAGATCATTCCCGTCGATGAGCGCCGCAACCCCCGCCTTTCGACGCAGCTTGCGCGTCACTTGACGATAATGCCAGATTTTTGCAATGCCTGCGTCATACGTCGACTTCAGCCCTGGCTGAAATTCATAACAATCACAACTTACGATAGGTATCGATGACACCTACGAAAGAAAACGTCAGTGGGCGCTCCTGTTTCAATGTAGGGAACAGACCCACGCCAAGGAATCAACCCAACTCCCGTGATAGTAAAGAGAGCTGAGGGAGCCAGTTTTGTTAGGAGGTGGAGCGTCACGGTTAAATCAAATGCGGCTTGCCATTTTCGACCTGAGAGCTGACCTCGACCCAAAATCCTTGCCGGTCCTCATTGTGAAGGTTGATCATCTTCGCCAGGAAAAAGACAATAGCCGCTCCCCAGAATGCTAGAGTGGCGAGGTGTTAGGTACGGAACTCAAGGGCCCAAGCCATGTGAATCACATACCACACAAAAAGCCGTAGACAAATGATACGAACCCCATGGCTGTAAATCCAGCGTTAGTTCTAAGAATACGCATGTGAGATAGGGGCACCACTGACGTGTTTTAATATAGCCCCAGAAACCTGCTAGCCCTCGCTGAATCTTCTTCCGGTTGGTCAAGACGTCCTCAACATGGCGGTCGAGCTTGTCTTTTTGAGCGGCCTTGCCCTTTTCAGCATCGGCAGATACATCATCCTCTGCGAGCGTAGGAAGAGTAACAATAGGTCGTCGGTTGTAGATGGGAAGGTTGGGAATGATAATAGAGTTGGAGACATTAGAAAGATTGGACACCATCGA